>VZQC01007215.1:1486984-1583869 GCA_009823505.1 Rhizomys pruinosus
GATTGACAGCTTTCACAGTGATACCCTTTTCAGTCATACTAACAAAGCTCAAGCTATTGGATGTACAGGCATTTAAGCAGTACCACTTATTGTGTCAAGCTAAGCTGTGAGCATAGACACAGATGCTTGGATGGTATGCTAATCCGCAAACTGTGGTTTCTCTATAAAGGGTGACAAGTTCTTATTGTGGTTTATAACATCGCCTAACCACTAGAGGACATAAGCTTGTGGCATCCGCTGTGAGTTATTCCTCCAAGGAGAGAGCTAATAGCCAGTTAGATCTGGGATATATATATAGACACTTGGCTGCCACTGTTGCACAGTATCTCCAGGCTGTTTATTTTTATTTTTTAATTATGTGTATATGTGGGGTCAGTATGTGCACGTGAATAAAGGTTCTCTAAGAAGCCAGAAGTGTCAGCTCTCCCAGGAGCTAGAGTTACAGGAAGCTGTGAGCTGCTGGGTGTGGGGCCCAAGAACTGAACTCAGGTCTCCTCTGCCTAAGGAGTACATGTTCTTAACCACTGAACTAACTCTTCAGCCTTATTTTTTAAGATTTAAAAAATGAAGGCAATGGATTTTATAAAGTTCAGATCCTTACAAATGACCATTGCTCATGTATGGTGATTTGTGTATGAATTTCTGCCACCTCAGAAGTTGGCTAAAAAAGCAAACATAAAAAGGTGTTCTAAATGAGAACCAATCCTTTAAGAAGATAAAAGATACCAATGTCAACAGAGGTTGAAAACTGGTTAAGATTAAGGAAGAACAAATGGCCCTGCCATCTGAATATACTCCATGCTTTTGTATTAGACCCTGGGGCAAGGTGGGAACTGAAGAATAGCTGAAATGGACATTCATCAGTTGGACAGTTGGTGACATATGGATCTTGGTTGTATGTTGCATAGTAGTGTAAATTTCCTCAGTGGGATAATAGCTATGAAGGAGAATATTTTATACCTAGAATATGATGTCTGCAATTAACTGTAAAATTGTACAGGAAAAGTATATTTTGGCATAAAATACACAGAGAGAGAGAGAGAGAGAGAGAGAGAGAGAGAGAGAGAGAGAGGGAGGATTCAAAGAGTGAGAGCTTGCAGATGTCAGTAAATGATGAATTGGAATGAAGATCAGATATATGTTCATTTTAGTAGTGCTGCCTGAAATGTCTCTACAGAATGTTGGTGGAAAAAGTGAATCTTTTTTTTTCTTTTTTTTAATAATTTTTATTTATTTTTGTATGTGTATGAGTGTACTGTCTGCATGTGGGTTTGTGCACCCGTGTCGTGCAGTGCCGCGGAGGTCAGAAGAGGGTCTCGGATTCCCCTGGAACTGGAGTTCTCCTGGAATTGGAGTTACAGACGGTTCGTAGCCACCATGTGGGTGCTGGGGATCGAACCCGGGTCCTCTACAAGAGCAGTCAGTGCTCTTAACCGCTAGGCTATCTCTCCAGAAAAAGTGAATGTTTTAAAGCTTGCATAATGTTTTTTCCCATAAAGGATGTCCTTGTTTGCAGAAGAATAAATGACAATAAACAATGTAAACTGCAAGGTATATGTCCAAGACATAACACGAATAAAACATAGGAATTCAAATTGATCCAAATGAAGTTTTTAAAAATTCACATATGAAAAAAAATTCACATATGATAATGAATATGCCTGTAATAAGCAAAAGAGATTTGTACTCGCCATAACTGTGTCTATGCAAATTATCATAAGAATACACTGTGTATCCACTATTAAACAGTCATATCTCAGTGACAACACATATGTTAAGCACATTTGAAGGATGCCTTTGGATTCTACTAAGCACAAATAACATTATGCTGAGCCTAAGCAATTTTCAGAATATTTCTATATTAGCCAAATGGGTATTAAATATGTAATTAAAAATGCATGATTATTATTACTTTGCATTCAAGTTTACTGTAGCTGTACTGAATATTTTAATAACTTCTCTCCGACAAATAGCATGCAAAACATTATTGCAAGCAAATTCATTTTAATTAGTCATGTTATAAATTATACTAGTGGCAATGCCCTGGCTGCCTGACAGAGAGAGAAAGCAGCCTCCACATTCACATGTAAATAACCAGGATGACATTTAAGAAACCATTGATAAAAAAAAAAGTGCTTACAAGCCCTGCTATTAACTTCACACCTAAAGACAATTGAGAGCTGAGTAGTACCTGTTAAAAAGGAAAGCTACTTTGAAGCCAAAGAAGAAAATGCTTCTTTCACTGGCCTGTTTTATTCTACTTGAGAACAAAGACTGTAATGAATTAACCACACAAATCATTACAAGAAATAAAGGAAACAGAAAGGATGATTTCTTTTCTTTGTAGTGTCATTGGAATGAGTGGAGGGCTGGTTTATTGAAATAGTAATTTTAATTAGTTTCTAGCAGATATCAGCCATGAGCATTTCAGCAGCTCTTGTCCTACTTTACTCTTTCATTTTCCAGCGCACGGTTGAGTTCTGTTCACGGGAAAGAGCTGACTGGGCCAGGGAGAGCAAAACCATGGAAGAAAGAGCATGAAATAGACGCCCTCATCTCGACAGAACTCTAAGCAAAAAAAAAAAAAAAAACCAAATGTGTGTTCTTGGGCTGGAGAGATGGCCTAGCGATTAAGAGCGCCGACCGCTCTTACAAAGACCGGGGCTCGATCCCCAGCACCCACATGGCGGCCGAGAACCGTCTGAAACTCCAATTCCAGGAGAACTCCAGTTTCAGGTGAATCCGACGCCCTCTTCTGACCTCCGCTGCATTGCACGACACGGGTGCACACACTTGCATGCAGACAGTACATTCATACACATACGTATACACAGAAATAAATAAAAATTAAAAAAAAAACAAATGTGTGTTCTACACAGTGTCCTGCTCAGATCAGGGCTTACATGATCATAATACAGGGTTTCCTTTTTTTCTACTTTAGCACTGCAGCTGAATGTGGAATGCACAGTGTGTGCAAATAAATACCCATTTTTTAAAGCCAAGCAAAATTATTATTGGAAAAATGTATAAATGCATGCTGGGTGCTTTCAACATTTTAATACATATATCCCAGTCTTAACACATATTAAAGATTCATAAACCCACTGTATTGCTGCTCTCCCTGTGATTTCATAATTTTTCCAGAATCTCTTGATATGGTTAATTCAAATTAAGTTAAGGATGACACCCCATTCAGTCAGTCATTTAAATTTTTACAATTTTCACTATAAACTCTGTCTAGTAGAAAAAGCAAGGCAGATGAGAAAGCATGAAAGGCCTTTAGTCACTGAAGTGCCCGTTATTCAGAAGTTAAGCTAAGATAAAGTAAACTCTTGCATATTCAGTTCTTTCTCACAAATACATTCATCTGTCATCTTCTCCAGAGAGAAGACTAGAAGCATACTCAAGGAGAAGAGAGTAAATTTTGGTGTTAATAGAAGCCTTTGGAATGTCGCCCACAAGTGCGAGTTTCTCTTAAATTTATGCATTTCCATGAAAATTCCTGAAACTTTAATTGGGAAAAGCATCATTCAAATATTTTTTTTTTTTTTACAAATTGTTAAGTTCAAGTTATGATTTCTACTTAATTCATAGCATTCTTTTAGGGTCTTTGTATTTTAAAACTATAATTTCCATAATTATGTTTACTACAAGACTCATTCAAAGACTTTCAGCCCCTTCTCATATATTCACAGTGAGCACAAGGTAAAAATTAATGTATTTCCTTTGAGCATAATATGAAATAAATTAGTGAACCCATCATTTAAAATATTTTTCATTTCCATTTCTACATTTGTGCAAAATTTAAAAGTCACAGTAATTTACAGTGTTAAAGAAAGGTCAAAGGTGGCTTCTATATTACTGCTTCCATTAAAAACTCAGAAATTATCTTGTTATTATATCCTAAGACATGAAAATGTAGCACAGAACTTTTGTTCACTGTTTATAGTGAACACATTGGAAATCTTATATTTATTAGTAATTACCATTTGAATCTTTTAAAAATATATCATAAGTGTCAATCAACATTTAGTAGAATCAAATCAAGCAACATTTCACAGTATAATTAGTATAAAGTGCATGAATTTGTTTTTATATACAAATTACTATTACCATAAACTTTCATTTTAAATATTGCATTATTTTTATCCTGTGCCTTTCGTGCCCATGGAGGTCAAAAGAGGGTGTCATATCTCCTGGAACTGGAGTTACAGATGGCTGGTAGCTACCATATGGGTTCTGGGGATTGAACCTAGGTCCTCTGCAAAGTGGCCACTTCTCCAGCCCTATAAGCTTTCATTTTGAGGGTGTTCATTTTTTGAGTTTATAGTCACATTTTATTATAAAAACTACTACTGTACTTTCTAATTTTTTGCTTTGCTCTTGTTCAACTATGAGGAAAAATCACAAAAGATGATTCTTTTGTAATAAAAGGAAAATTGAATACAAATTGAAAATTGAATACAAATTGAAAATTGAATACAAATTGAAAATTGAATACAAATTGAAAATTGAAAGCAAATTGAAAACTGAAAACAAATTCTATGTCTTTTATTTGCAAAATTCGTATGTATTGAACAGAAGACATTCAAGACAAACATCAGGTCAGTCTATACCAAGAGAAGAAGAGAGGCTCATTTGACAGCATCATCCACGAGTTAGAGAAAAAAAAGCTCACTAACCTATGCTAAATAATTTATTTTATGAAAATATTCTTTCCTATTACCATGATAGACCAGTTTAATCAGTTCACAGAGCAAAGGGGTTTGCTCCAAAGTCTTTTTTCTCATTACTTATAGTTTGGTATTGAGGTTTTGAACAATGACACAAAGGTTATTTTTCTTAGTGAGGAGCACTCCCTTGTGACAGTTTTTGACAAACAACATCAGGATAACTAGGTGTGCAGGAGTGACACTGAAGGATTATAATGTGCTCAGTGTAGCCGTCTGAGCAATTACCTGATGCCAATTAAATTGTGCTGGTACTGAATATCCAAAAAGGCAACTCAGAAATTGACCTTCATTGTCCATCTTTATCTGGAAGTGAAACCCCTGTTATTCTGTCACATAATTGCCATCAAAGCAAAATTCATATCAGGACTGAGTTTCATATATTCTTTAATTTCCAAAACGGTGAAAAAAAATTATAAAAAATCACTTTGTTTTGTTTACTACTGTATAGTAATATCCTGAATGAAAGTTAATCTCTAGTCTTGAATCCCCTATGACTTCAATTATCAATTTTTCCTTACCTTGTTTTTGCTTTTGAGGCTTCTTCTAAAAGTCCTCTTTGATTTTCAATGACATATCTCCTCATATGTGTCTTGAATAGTATTTTTCTTTTGTGCAGACGAATCATCTCCACAGTGGCTTCTAAGGAATTCTTTTACTCAGATTCAAGGAGTAATTTTTCAAAAGAGTTACATTTCATGGAAATGTTTTTGATAAGTTTTTCCTTTCCCTTTTATAAAATATAAAACTATTTGTCCTAGAAGACAGCTGCTGACAATTGAAAGAGACTTTTGCTTGTTTTAAGGAGCAGGGTTAGCATTTATAATTTCACAGGAGCTTGGTTGCTTTTTTGTTGTGCCGCCGTACACACTCTCGCATTTCAATGCATGCTTCCATCCTAAATAATAGTTTTGACCATTTGAAATGTCTTTTTTCAATGTTTTGAGAGATTTAGTCAATTTCAATTTCTCTTCTAATTAATTCTATATTTAGATTGCTTATGGTTCTGCCATCAACTTTCTGTTTTCTAATCAAGCAAAAGAAAAGCAGAAATATATCTTCCTGAAAGCAATGCCCTTACGGTTTAACTTTTATAGATGCTATTGTTTTCTTCAGTGTCTAAAAAACATCTTTACAAGTAAAACTGTTTAGAACATACAGGTTAAAATGTTTCTGTCACTTTAAAAATAATTATTATAAAGGTATAGCTTCGTTGTTAGATACTGTTTACTAATGAACTGTCAAAGGAACAATCAGCAAAATTGTGTTCTGAAAAGATATACATGATATGATATATATGAAACTGACCTTTGGAGAACTAATAAATT
Source organism: Rhizomys pruinosus (assembly GCA_009823505.1). NCBI lineage: Eukaryota > Metazoa > Chordata > Mammalia > Rodentia > Spalacidae > Rhizomys > Rhizomys pruinosus. The sequence continues at coordinate 1,493,043 of VZQC01007215.1, forward strand.
TTGATTGTGAGCAGGTGGGACGGGTGGGGACATGAGATGAAATTAGGCAGTGATCTAAGTGTTTAATATTAATATTTTTTTAATTTTTATTTATTTATTTTTTTAATTTAGTTTTATTGATGTTTTGTGTATTTCATACATCATTTTCCAATTCAGTTCAGGCATATATCCCCTTCCCTTCCCCCCCGACCCCTACCCATCGCAGATCATGCATTCTGCCGTAAGTTTTCTGCATCTTTCTCTGCTTTTTTGTTTTGTTTTGTTTTCATTTTTTTTAACAATAGGTGATAATTTGTGAGTACAAGCATCCTTCATGTAAAACCAATTTGCAAGCAGTTGTGCCCAAACCCACACAGCTCATGGGTCCCACCATCCTGAAAGGGGGGGGGGCTTGTATGTTCAATCAAGTTGATCAAATGAGTGTCCAGTCTATATTGTTGTAGTTTCACCATTAACCCCAATCGAAGCCCTTACATTCTACCACGCCCCCTCTTCCGCAGATTGTTCCCTAGGCTTAGAAAAGGGGCACAGGTGGGTGAGAAGCAAAACACTCTACTTTCTCTGGAGCTGATGTCTTGGTCTCTAGTTAGGAGATGTTATAAACCACACGAAGACCCTCCCATACTTGACAGAAGAAAATGTAGATCATGAATTGACATACCATCCAAACATCTGTGTCTGTACCAAAGTAACCTACCATAACAATTAGCACTGTTTAAATATCCATATATCTAATTGTGTGTGCTTCATTAGTAGGATCGAAAGGCTGTATATTATACTGTTTAAATACCTAAATATCTAATTGCATGTGTTTCATTAGTAGGATCGAAATTTTTATTTATTTTTTATGGGTATGAGTGTACTGTCTGCATGTAGGTTGGTGCACCCGTGTCGTGCAATGCCACGGAGGTCAGAAGAGGGCGTCAGATTCCCCTGGAACTGGAGTTAAAGATGGTTCTCAGCCGCCATGTGGGTGCTAGGGATCGAACCCGGATCCTCTGCAAGAGCAGTTGGCACTCTTAACCACTGGACCATCTCTCCAGCCCCCTAATATTAATATTTTAATACTCACAATGAACCTACCATTTGGCACTATCAATATGTTTATTTATAACACAAATGAGAAGTGATTGGGGCATAAATGGGCTAAAATATTGACCCATCATTAGCCAACAAGTGGCCACCCTGGCTTTCAAAGAAATTACTGAATCCACAGCTGTGTTCGTTAAAATCATATTGCAATATTGACAATATTTATTACTTTTAGATTCAGTTAAAACCAGCCGTAAGCAAGTTGGCTTTATACACCAGAGCTTGTCTACATAGTGTGATTTAGGAAATTTCAGTAGGGGCTTTTTTCCCAAAATGTTCTCTTTTGTCAGAACTTCAGTGGCTAGAAAATTTCTAGGAAGAAATGTCACATATTGTCTTATCAAAATACCTTCTAATATTCTTTAGTAGGTACGAAGTTTTAGTTTGAGAAAAAAATTCTGGAGGCAGACTAGGATATTTGAACAGCAATGTGAATCTACTTACTATTATTGAAGTGTACTTTTTTTTATTAATTTCTTTATTTATTTCCGTATGTGTATGAATGTACTGTCTGCATGCAGGTCTATGCACCCGTGTCGTGCAACGCCGCTGAGGTCAGCAGAGGGTGTCGGACTCCCCTGGAACTGGAGCTCTCCTGGAATTGGAGTTTCAGACGGTTCTCGGCCACCATGTGGGTGCTTTTTTATTGGTCTTTTCACCACAGGGTCTCCCTGTAGCTCCGGCTGTCCTGGAACTCACTCTGTAGACCAGGCTGGCCTTGAACTCACAGAGATCCGCCTGCCTCTGCTTCCCAAGTGATAGGATTAAAGGCGTGTGCCACCACGCCTGGAAATTGAAGTGTACTTTTAAAATAGTTACAGTGATGAATTTTATGTTATGTATATTTTATCAGAAAGAAACAGCCTGGTTTCAGATTGCAAATTCAACATTTAGATTCGTAACATATAGTTAAGAGCCATAATGTTCATGAGAAATATGAGGAATATATATATATATATATATATATATATCAATATACATATATATGCATATATATGTATATATATGCATATATATACATATATATGTATATACATATATATATATATTACAGTCTCTTTCTGTTTCAGTGTTCTCATCCCCATAGGTGGAAAGAATGAAGGTAATTCTGATGTTTTACAAGAAATCCAGGAAAGGTTCTTTTTAAAAATTTTTTATTAATTTTATTTATTTCTGTATGTGTATGAATGTACTGCCTGCATGCAAGTTTGTGCACCCGTGTTGTGCAATGCCGCGGAGGTCAGAAGAGGGTGTCGGATTCCCCTGGAACTGGAGGGGAGTTTCAGACGGTTCTCAGCGGTCATGTGGGTGCTGGGGATTGAACCTGGGTCCTCTGCAAGAGCAGTCACGCTCTTAACCGCTAGGCCATCTCTCCAGCCCCAGGAAAGGTTCTTAATCCCTAAGATGACTAGCTTACAAATTTCTTTTTTTATTATGTCTTAAATGTAGTTCCTAACATCGTATCTTGCAAATAGCAAGTGCTCATTACAATCTGTTGAATGAATGACTGAATAGTTCACCATATATTATTTTTATATACTTGTTTACTATATCATTTCAGCGATATAAATCTCCCTTTCTGAGACAGGTGAATTAGCATTAGCAAGAGAATACTGAATGGAAATTGGACCTTAGTATATCAATCCATCTAAAATCCTCTTTAAGTAAAGAATTCAAGTATTGCTTTAAAAATGTAATTATCCAGCCAGATCTGTTTAGTCAGTTTTAGCAAAATCCCCTGGAAAGCTTGTTAAAATGTGGATCACAGAACACTTTTACAGACTTTTTGCTTTAGTAGTTCTAAGATGGGATCTAGAAACAATGGCGTTCACAGGCTGAACCCTCAAAACAGTGTTAATTTTGCTTTGCTTTTTTTTAAAAAAATGCATACTTATATGCAATGCTAAGCAATGAAATCAAGAAGGGGATATGAGTAGCCCATTTATCCAATTTTCCCCAATGGTAACCTCTTATAAAACCACAATGTCACGTAGTGTAATATCACAAAACTAAAGTTCAATGTCACAACCAAGAAATTACCATCAACATAACCCATCACTGTTGGGTGGGCTTTTCCCTGACAACTGATCTAATAATTATGAACACAGTCGTGCTCATCACTGGCCACATATTAGCATCATCTGGAGAGCCCTCTCAAAATTCCCAAAGCCAGATCTGGATCAATTAAATCAAAAGCATTGAAGGGGCAGATCTGCAACTTTGTCCTCTGCATGACTGTGAAATCGAGTTAAGATCTGCCATTATATTCTTTGTTACTTTTGAGGAGAGACCAGACTAAAAAACTGAAACCCCATTACTAGAATTGAAAATGACTAAGCACATATCCCTCTCAAATATTTATGCTTTGCTCCATTTTCAAGACTGAGGAAATGCAGTTAACCGTAAGTCTTGGCATTGAAGCTGCAACAATGTTAAAAGAACTGCTCATTACCCCCCAAAGGAAATGATAGCTTTCCCACCATCACTCTCTGAAGACTACTGTGTTCAATATAAAGAGCTTAGCAATAATTTTGGCATGGGCTTGTTTGTAATTATCTATCAATTATTCTACTGCTAGGTAGAAAAGTCACCCTTTAGAACATATTTCAATGTGCTTATCAAAAACGGATTCCTCATTCCTTTTATATTTTAGAGCAAGTCAGCTTTTCTAATCATTGGACTAAATATATTTCAAATTGCTTAGCAACACAACCAAGAAAATCAATACCTATCACTAAGAAAAAAAATTATGCTGACATTAATTTCTAGTGGTTATATTGGTTTCCAAATAGAAAATACTTGAAAGTGCCTTTCTCTTCAATTCAGGTCATATACCTGCTATACACTGTGGACAGCTTATTTTGGTAGTCATTTTGGTGACATTGTGTAATCCCAGGGAGATCTAAGACAAAAGGAACATGCTGCAGGTCTTACTTTGTTTTCTGGTTATTGTAATAAAATACTCTGATGAAGTCAGCTTATGGGAGAAAGTTTTCCAGATCATTTCCTGGAAATCAGTGGGGTCAGGAACTCCAGACAGGTGGTAATATGGCATTGACAGTGAAGAAAGAGAGAACAATGGATGGTTATACTGAGCTCCTTTTCATCTTGTCTCAGAATCAGCCATGGAGATGGTGCCACCAAGATTTAGGGTAGATTCCCGCCACCTCCATTTCCTCAATCAAGAAAAACTCACATAGGCATATCCACAGGCCATCTCAATCTAGATATTCTCTCATTGATATTTTTCCCACGTGATTCCAGATCCTGCCAAATTGACGGTTGAAATGATCTATCACAGGGCTATATAAGGCAGCTGTACAAGTCATTTGAAGATCTGTTCTATCAATAATAACCATTTTTTAAAAGGCAGTGCTGTCATTAACTACAAAGGGCAATATCAAATCTATCAAATGTCATAATTATTTTCTAGGGTAGTACTTCAAACATTGAAATCCTCAACAACTGAAAAGACCTTGCAACAAACACATGGATAAGTATTAAATTACAGCTCCGATTCCGATTAAAATGATAATGACAACAATTACACTTTGGGTGTCTGAGGGTAATATGAATCAATCTAGGCGATTTTATAAAATGCCACATCCTCAAAATAAGTTATGACCCATTGAAGCCTAATTAACTCTTCATGACATTAGTGTGCAATGTAATTATATTTCTTCACTGTCTTTTAGTTTATCTCTCGTCTCCAGAGTTTAGTTGTTAAAATAACTCAAAGATAGGCACTTTGTTCCTATTAACCCCAGGATACATTTCCATGTGCAGGTAATTCTCAGATTGTTTAACCTTTAAATTGGCTTAGGAAGAAAATATCAGTGGTTTGCTATGTCTGTAAGTGACAGTAACTATGTCTGAACAATATAACACACACACACACACACACACACACACACACACTTTTTCTTTACCTATAAAAACACTCAGCCCTTGTGCAAATGATTGTTATAGAGAAAAAATATGTTTCCATTTTGCTTTCCTTCCTTCCTTTCCATTTCCATAATCCCTTTCCTCCTCTTAGCTTTTCTCTTATTTCCTTTTTATAATTTTCTTTTCTTTTCATATTTCATAATAGAGTTCTTATATAGTCCTGCATTACAGGGATTAACAGTTTTGGAGGTCATCGAAAACGGTAAGACTAGAAAGGTAAACAGCTTTGCAGCTCCTTAATATTCAAATTACTGTATGGAAAGGTGGAGATCTATGGGCTTTCTCAATGACCATCAAAGGAAAGCTACTTCTTTTTGGTCAAAGGAATAGAATCTAAATTCTATCTGAGGTCCTGGGTGGACTCCAGACATTCTAAACTACCCCAAAACACTACAGAATATTGTCTCCTCTCCTAAGAGTTAATCCATCTGGGCCTGGCAATTTCCTGGTTAGGGGTCCACATCTCCCTTGAGGAAATCTGAGTGGTAAGCAAATGACTTGTTGCTCTAATGAACTAATGCCCTTGTCCCTTGCAAAAGCTCCACCCTCACTACAGACACTCGCAGAGCTTATATCCTGTAGCACTAAGTCTGTTTCTCTCTCTCTCTCTCTCTCTCTCTCTCTCTCTCTCTCTCTCTCTCTCATAAATGGGCCCAAACCACGGTCAGAGAATAAAGAGTTAAAATCAACTAAAGCTACAACTTACCAAGAGATAATTGTGTGAGTTTACAACAATCTGTCCTTTTGCTTTTTTCCTTATCCTTTAGAACAGTTATATATGTTATTTGGTTGTGTGTTAATTTACTTGATTGTGTGGTGGTTTGAATGAGTGTCCCCCATAGGCTGTAAGTATTCAGACATTTGTCTCCAGTTGGTGGCACTGTTTTTGGAGGTCTTAGAAGGTGTGGCCGTGCTAGAGGAAGCACGTTATTGGGGGCAGGCTTAGTGAGTTTAACAAGCCTCGTGGTCTACAGTCGCTCTCTCTGTCTGCTGTGCTCTTTGCATGATGTGACCCTCGGCTTGCTGCTCCAGATCCATCCGCCATGCCTCCCACCACAATGGACTCTAATTCCCTGGAACCATCAATCGTAAGCTCAAATAAACTCTTCCTTTTATAAGTTCCTTGGTCATGGTGTTTTATTACAGCAACAGAAAAGTGACTAATACAGATGGCTATAAGAAAGAACAATGAGTGGCATGTTTGAAAACAATAGAAACATAATATCTTCTAGTTCTAGAGGCTAGGAGTTGGCAGAACCAGGCTCCCCCTAAATCCACTTCCTTCCTGGGACTTAGTTTCTGGTGCTCTGCCTTTATTCTTCTACATCCTTTGCAGCTGTAGGGCTTCAGTGGCTGGGTCCATCAGCACATAATGTTTTCTCTGTGCACTTAGGAATCTCTTCTCTTCTTATAAGGATATTAGTCACCTTAGATTATGATCCACACATGATAGTACAAAGTCGTCTTAAAGTCGTCTTAACTAATTACATCTGTAGTGACTTCATTTCTAATTGAGGTTACACACTGAGGCAATGGGATATAGGATTTCAAAATTCCTCTTTCAGAACAACCAATCTGCCCCCCCAATAAAATTTATTTAAATTAATACAAACAACAAAATATCTATAAAATCATAAGTGAAGATAAGCACCCTCATATTTCTCCAAATCATGGAAATAATCATTGCTAAAAATCTCTCTGCAAGGCTGAGGAGTTTGCACAGGAGATAAAGCACTTGCTACATAAGCATGCAAATGGATCCATGAGTATGTATCCCAAGAATCCATGAAACAGCTAGGTGGATGTGTCAGGCAACAAGTAATCCCAGTGTGGGAGAGAGACACAAAGAACGCCTGGAGTAAACTAGTAAACCAGACTAGCTGAAACGGTGATGTCTGAGTTCAGCAAGGGACTCTACCTTAATATATATGGTGAAGAGAGATGGACAAAGACACCAATGTCAACTTCTGGCCTCCACGTGACACACAAACAAATTCATGTGCATCTGCACTGATTATACCATTAATGTTTGGCCAGTTTATTATGTAACAATAAGTATATGTACAATATATCTTCAAGCTGAAAAACTATATAATGATTTGTGTACACACACACACACACACACACACACGCACACACACACAAGTGTGAAAAATCTTGCTATTGCTGTGATAATGCAGCCTGGCTGAAACACCACAAAAAAGACCAAACCAGGACTGAACATGAAAAAGTGACTCAATAAATGCTACTTATGACTTGGTCATATATTCTTTTTAATAACTGAAAGTTGGGAATATAATCAGGTCTGTTTAAAAGGTGCACTGGAAGAAAATATAGAAGAGTCTGGGCTAAATATAGTACCTGTACACAATTCTATTATATAGTTCCTAACATTCATAGGATTATATACCAACAGTGAAGAAAAAGTAAAATTACTGAGTAATAACTGGAATCTTCGAATATTGAGAATGAAATAAGTTTGACCAATCTCACCAATGTTATTCAATATAGTGTTTGATGTCTTAAGTACAGAAACAATACAAGGAAAAATAAGTGACACAAATTCAGGAACTGAAAAAGTCAAAATCTCCTCTTGCAGCCAGCATGATCATAAACTTAAGAGATAGTGAATATCTCATAAGAAAACTCTTCAGGGCCTAAAGTGTTACAGTAATACACCTTAAAAAATAAAACTCTGAGACCTAATGTGTCCTATCAGTGAAGTAGGACGATGCACAACCAAATGTACAAAAACTAATAGCCTTTCTAACTACCAATAATGAACTTGCTGAAAAAGAAATTTCTAGAAGCTCCTATTTTCTTTTTGTTAGGAATTCATATTTTTCCTTTAATTTTATATTACTCTAAATATGCATACATATCCTCCACCCACATACCAATACTACAAAGTCTGAAAATAACTGGTAGGTTAATTCTAGAGCCCATTAAGTGATTGGATTTTTTTTTATCCTTTTGAGACAGGGCCCCCCTTTTAGTCTCAGCTGGCCTGGAACTCGCTCTGTAGACCAGGGTGCCATTGAACTCACAGAGATCTGCCTGCTTCTGCTTCCTGAGTGCTGGGATTAAAGTCATACACCACCACTCCTGGTCTAGTCAAGCATTTGTGCCCAGCTGTCTTTTGAAGCGAGCTCCAGACCAGCTGGGACTAAAGGGAGACCCTGATTCAAAAAAATACCAAAAAATAAATAATAAACAAATGCTTGACTTGATTGACCTTAATATGTATGGTGGAATATATTAAGGTCTGGTGGAGTTGGGGGGGGCATGTTTGGAGGAAAGGGTCTTAAATTTCGGTAAGGTAAGGACTGTTGTATGTAACATACAAAAACTCAATAAAAAGTTAAAAAGTGCACTGAGGAAACTGGATCAGTTTCCTCATATAGATGCAGAAAGTCTTTTGAAATGGTGACAGCGAATGGAAAAAGAGCAAACTGGAGATTTGGAAAAGAAACTTCAAAATTCATTTGAGCCATGCTTAATAGATAGGACTTTGAGAAAGGACTATGCCTAGGAATTTTGGCACATGACTCCATGAATTTCAGAACCACACATTTGAACAAGACATTTAGATAAAAGATAAAGAAATCCAATTATCCAATTAGAATATGAGTTGGAGATGTCTCATAGTCTGCTGATATATGGGCCTGTGACTCGAGGCAATGATCTTTCCTGGAAAATATGTGGGGAGCAGTAAGCACATGGGAAGACATAGAGTTTTCCAGGCCAGCATGTGAAATAAAAAGTGAAAAGAACAAAAGAAATACCAGAAGGTTAAACCTCATTGGACGTGAGATCAGAATGCAAATAGCCAGTGAAGGAGATAGAAGGAATTGTAGAAAAGTCAGAGAATAAAGTAGAATATTTTAAATGAAGACAATGTTCAAAAGTGCTAAATGCTTTTTTGATGGTAGAATAGCATAGGACCTGCTGACTTGCATGAATTCAGTGAGTATTGGCTGATTTCTGATACATTTCCTTAAAGTTATGCAATTATTTCACTATTGTCAAAAATTTTTGTGCCTTAGGTTTGTGATAAGAGAGACCATTCTAAATGATTCCCTACCATCACCCCAGGTCACAGATAATATTATTAAGCATCAGTTCTGGTACCAGTCATTGTGCCTAGAATAAATAACATCATTCCATGCTGGGAAATGGCCTTATTCTTCTGATAGCTTGACAAGTTTTTAATCAGCATTGCACCATGCAGAGCTGGAAATAATAATTTGATTTACATGTCGTCTTTAAGTGACATTGGATAACAAATAGTTCTCAGTGGGAGAAAAATATGGAAGGCCTTTCAGTAGCTAGATATTGCAGCTTGTCACATAAAAGGATGTCCTTTGTTGTAATACTACTACAAAAGATGATTTTAGTAAATCACATGCCAAAATGGTTATTTAAATAGAATGTCAAGGCTTTGAGGTAGGTTTAGATCATTAAATTTTGGGTGGGTTTATGCCTATGTTGGTTTCCCTTCTCCCATTATGGTATGCCAATTATTTTCAGATGACATGAACTCAAGTACATATTTCTTTGCAGTGATGACAAATAACAAAACTGTGCCTTATAAACAAGTCTTTGTTTAAGTGAGGTGTTAACATAGTTGAAATTATTCTGCTTTTGGTTGACAATTAAAATAGCTTCTATGAGTCCCACAATTTTATTTACTGGTCATTTTTAATTATCTTCAATATTTTGGGTATTCCATTAAACTTAGTATTATCTTATTTTTATTTGAAAGTCTTATCTACTAAATTAGGTAATGATAAGACATTTGAATTCACCCAAGGCGTTCCTCTCTTTACAATGTCTCATTTTATGAGTACCACTGTTAAATGGTGCTTGGGGAAGATGTAATGGATCCATTCATACTTTTTTTTTTTAATTTATTATTTTCTTATGTGTATGAGTGTACTGTCTGCATGTAGGTTGGTGCACCCGTATACTGCAATGCTGCAGAGGTCAGAGGAGGGTGTCGGATTCCCCTGGAATTGGAGTTAGAGATAGTTCTTAGCCACCATGTGCGTGCTGGGAATCAAACCTGGGTCTTCTGCAAGAGCAGTCGGCGCTCTTAACTGCTGAGCCATCTCTCCAGCCCCCCATTCATACTTTTGATTATTCATTGTAATCCATTAGTTTGAGACCAAGGAATAAAGCTGTCTGCTTCTTTTTCAGTAGGAAGAAATCGTTAAAATATGGAAAAAGTGACTCACAATTAAAGTGGCTAACTTATTAACTAGCATTGTATCATTTTTATCTAATCTAAGTGGAGAACTTTTAATTTGTGTAAAATACAAGATGTAGAATAAATTCCAAGCTGTCAAAGGAACTATGTAGTCTGAGTCTTGGGCATGCACAGCAAAGCATGTAGGGAGGTCAGAGGATAATCAGTGTCAGTTCTCTCCTTCCATCATTTGAGTTCCAGAAATCAAACTCAGATCATTAGTCTTGGCAGCAAACACCATTATTCACAGAAGCTAATTTCAGGCCCCAAATTTTAAGCATTTTTTTAGATAAAATCAATCTTTTCTACTCAATCATATTTTCTGTCTCCAAAGCATTGGTTTTAGATAGCTCTAGCAAAATCCAACTATCAATATAAAACCATGAACTGTCCTTTTGAAAAAAATTAGAAATTTGGCCGGGCGTGGTGGCGCACGCCTTTAATCCTAGCACTTGGGAGGCAGAGGTAGGTGGATCTTTGTGAGTTCAAGGCCAGCCTGGTCTACAGAGCGAGTTCCAGGACAGCTGGGGCTACAGANAAAAAAAAAAAAAAAACATTAGAAAGTCAACAATAGGATGAAGGGCGCAAATCTGAAATTTTTATCTCTAGGCAATTGACCATGTGCTTTTTGATATATCATGTTCTTATATTCACCACATTCTCTTCCAATAGCTAGCTAATATTAAAATTATTTAGGTGCTACCTCATTTCAAATAAAATATATAAAATTTATGTGAACAAAAATGTATGCCAATAAAATTATTCAAAAGGATTTTAGCTTTAGATTAAAATGGACTATGTTGACTGCATACTGTTGCTAATTGCTTCAATACCATACTACACATTAAAAAATGGTGACAATGTGGTTGGAGACATGGCTCAGTGGTAAAGAAAACTTGATGCTCTTCCAGAGTATCTTAAACACATTTATGGAACACTAAAATCTAAAGCGTTCTAGTTTCTTTTGTAAGGTATTAATTTTCTAATGATTTCACTTCCCAGAACCCACTTTTGACAGCTCATAACTGCCTATAATCTACTCCAAGGGTTGTGATGCAGTCTTCTGGTCTCCACTGACACCTTCACAGACTTGATATACACACACACAGTCACACACACACACACACACACACACACAGTCACACACACACATACAAACATCAAAATAAATGAAAATAAAAGACTACTAAAATTAATGCCTACAGATTCATTTGGCAGCATAAATTGAACTTTGATGTATCCAATAATTCAGCATACTATTCAAAGGAAGTATAAAGCTATTTTCTAAAGTGACCCTTAAAATAAGGCCCAAATTCTAACATATAACCTATAAAGGTAAATTCCTAGTCTGGAGTAGTTCATTGTATTTGCTTAAAATGTTCTTATGTGCATGTATGTATGTGCACCTGTGTTGTTCATTGCCCATGGAAGAGAGAAGAGGGCGTTGGATCTCCTGGAACTAGAGTTATAGAAAGTTGTCAGCCTCCATGTGGGTATTGGAATATGAACCCAGGTCCTCTGCAACAGCCAGTGGTCTTAATTGCTGACCTGTCTACCTGGCCCTTTTAATTTTTATCTACGTGTATATGTATGTGTATGTTCATATGTGTGGGTGTCTGCAGAGACCAAAAAGAGGCCATTTGATCACTGGAGCTTGAGTAACAGGAGGTTGTAAGGCATCCAATGTGAGTGCTGGGAAATGAACTCTGGTCTCTGTACAAGCAACAAGCATCCTTAAACGCCAAGCCATTTATTCCACCTGCAGATTTATTTTTTTAATTTTTATTGTGTGTCTGTATATATGTGTGGGTGCATGTATATGCTTGTGTGCGTGCATGTGTGTGTGTGTGTGTGTGTGTGTGCTTGTGTGTGTTTGTATGTGGTGTAATGGCAAGCATATGAAGGTAAGGGGACAAGTTTCAGGAGTAGATTCTCACACAAAATGGTTTCTGAAAATTGAAATAAAATTCTCAGGCTTCTCAACAAGTGCCTTGTTTGGCTTAGCCATCTCACTGGATCCCTAAACCTTTTTATACAGATTTCAGAATGATTCAGTGGTTACTTCACAGAATCTTCCTTAAGAGCCACTACCCTGTACAGAGTGGTGGCACATGCCTTTAATCCTAGCACTTGGGAGGCAGAGGCAGGTGGATCTTTGTGAGTTCAAGGCCAGCCTGGTCTACAGAGTGAGTTCCAGGACAGCTGGGGCTACAGAGAGACCCTGTCTCAAAAAGAACACCCTCAAAAAAAAAAAAAGAGCTACTGGGGCTGGAGAGATGGCCTAGCAGTTAAGAGCACCGACCGTTCTTGCAGAGGACCCGGGTTCGAGCCCCAGCACCCACATGGCGGCTGAGAACCGTCTGTAACTCCAATTCCAGGAGAACTCCAGTTCCAGGGGAATCCGAGACCCTCTTCTGACCTCCGCGGCATTGCACAACACGGGTGCTCAGACCTACATGCAGACAGTACAATCATACACATAAATAAATAAAATAAATTTAAAAATTAAAAAAAAAAGAGCTACTATCCTTTACAAGGGACATAAAGGAAAAACTCAATATGTTCAAACTCTAAACTTTACTGTGTTTCCATAAGGTTTGTTTAATACCTTGAATATACATTATATATATATATATATATATATGTATAAATATATTGTTATTTACTATATGTATTGATATGCTAGCTGTTATGGAAAAGCCAACATAATAATAGTTTCAATTTTGTTGGCAGTTATTTGGAACTTACTTTTAACAGTCGTGAAGCAGTACTGCTCTAGAAAATGTTTGCATTCACCACTGCAGTATCTTTAGCAATGTATTTCTCCCTTCTGCCCAGATCTATTCAGGCCATATCTAATTCAAGATAATCTTCTGCGCAGTAAGAGCAAAGAGTGCATGTTCATCCCCACAATCAAATTGCCAGAGCATCCCTTTGTTTGGGGTCCTTCATCAGTTTTAATTGTAGCATGGCCATGACATTAATGACAATACCATGTGCTTTATTATCCACTGGCTTCCATTCTGGTTTCCATTCTGATTTAATACTGACTATTTCAACAATTGTTTATTGAGGTTCTCTTTTGTTTGATGCAGTATCAGGCTGCTTTGGCAGGAGCAATGAGTTGACATTATCCTGATGATTTTCTTTGTTTCTTATTTTTAATAAAATGTATCTTTAATTTTTAAATTTTTATTTATTTTTTATGTGTATGAGTGTACTGTCTGCATGTAGGTTTGTGCAACTGTGTCTTGCAATGCTGTGGAAGTCAGAAGAGGGCATCAGATTCCCCTGGAACTGGAGTTCAAGACAGTTCCAAGTCACCATGTGGGTGTGGGGATTGAACACCGGTCCTCTGCAAGAGCAATCGGTGCTCTTATCCACTAGGCCATCTCTCCAGCCCAATAAAATGCATCTTTAATAAAGGATGACATTTCTCTTGTCTTATCTTTTACAAAATCCTTCAAAAACATTCAGTTTATTATCAAACATCATGTGAAGTCTTACAAAAACAAGGAAAATTTCAGTAATCTTTTAGTTACTTTTCCTCACAAATTTTGGATTCTTTTCTAGAAACTTGCTCCATGCATGTACAAAGAGAAAAATTATTTTTCTAGCAAAGAAATGATGACTCACCACAGAAAATTGTTCATTAAATTAAGCTTATTATAAAATTTTCAAGTTCTTTCTTATAATAAAATTATTTCTTCACAAGAAACATTTTGCTAATGTATTAATATTTCAAAAGTTCATTTACATTGAGCAAAATTCCTTAAATTTATTATTATAATCTCAAAGGAATTTATTAGGATTTGAAAACTATAGCAATTTAGCAGGATGCTATCTGAAAATTTATATAGTATGTTATTTAGTTCTCTAACCAGCCAAAAACATTACCATAATTATTATTTTTCACCTGAATTTCCTACATTAAAGCACAGGAAAAGGGTGTATTATAGAAAGTAAAAGTGTTGGTTACCAATCTTTTTAGTGTGCTATAAAATGTTATAAACTAAACAGAAACTTTGATATGCAAAATAAAGTTTATTTTAATGATGAAAGTATGTGAAGAAGTCAACACCACGAAGAACATGGGGTGATTTTACTTCTTAAAAACTCACATAACCTGTTGGTAACCAAAATTCTCCCTCTTAAAGCATAAAGCAGTCCACTGATTGATTAGTCATGATTGATCATGTCTGTAATCTCAACACTGAGGGGACCTAGGCAGCAAGATTCCTGTGTGCTCAAGGCTAGCATGAACTGTTACATAGAGAGATCTAATTTGGTCTATAGAGTGAGACGATCTCAAAGTGAAACTAAACAAAAAAGCTAAGGTACTCTCAATTCAAGCACACATTTGTGTGTGTGCATCTTCACATGTGTGTGTGTGTGGTTTATTTACATTTCTATACAGATATATACAGCATATGTGCATGTGGATAAATGTGCACGTGTGTGTATGTGTGTGTGTGTGTGTGTGTGTGTGTGTGTGTGTGTGTGTGTGTGTAGGCCAGAGGTTGATTTGAATGTCTTTTATTGATTTTGCTTCAGGTTTGAGTTTTGAGGATGGATCTCTGACTAAGTATGAAACTCATTAATATGTCTAGACTAGCTGGCAAATGAGCTTCAGGGATCTACCTTCTGCCTGCCCTATTCCCTAGTACAGGTATTACAGGCCCTCGCCACCACTTATATAGGTTATAGGGATCCAAACTCAGGTCCTCATGTTCAAGTGGCAGGCACTTTATGAACTGAGCTATCTCCCAGCCCCGAGCATGCAATTTTCCATGGAGTACATGTTTCATACCTTTATCAACATTTCAGCATAGATTTATAGAAAGTCTTGAAGTCTAAAATGATCACAAGAAATTGTGTACAGCCTAATATGCATTGTCAAATATCTACCCTAAAATGTGAAAGTCTTCAAAGGGAACTGGGTCCAAGGACATTTTGTATTTAGCCTCCTTTTTTCTTGAAAGTTAGAATCATGCTGGTTTCTTCATTTTTAGTGCTATTTAAGAACAAGTATGACATCTCATGGAAATACAGGTATGATTCTCAATTATTTTTCCCACTGGATTATTTTTTCAACAACTGAGTTATACTTTTACAGATTTCTTTATCTGTAGGCAAGAATTCCAAACTGTGTTTCTTTTATTACCATTATATCTGTTCTACCTCAATGATCATTGTTGGTCATCCAGTTTATTTCTGTCCCCTAACTTTCATTCAAGGAAAACTGTCAGATTTCAAACTTTAAGAAAAATGAGTGATTTGTAGTGGGGTGGGGTGGGGGGGAGAGAAAGGGAAATATGCTTGAACTGAATTGAGAAATGATGTCTGAAATATACAAAACATCAATAAAAATATTTTGAAGCAAAACAGCTTTTATTTATTATATAATTGAAATTACTTATACAACTGAGCTAAAGAAATCTACAGTAGTCAATTCAATTAGCCTGCCCAGAAGTGGTAAAAAAATTAAACAGTAAGCTACAAATGAACTTTTATTCTAGATTCTTAATTTAATATGATCTCTTAATCATATTTAGGGAACATGATCAAAGGATATTTTATTATAACTCTGTAATTAAAATAAGAAAAAAATAAATCACTCAGTTTGGAGATATGTCAAGTATGCTATAAACAAAGGGAATAGTGGTAGAATTATTCCAAGATGATTCAAGTTTTTGCATTCATTTAGAGCTGATCTTTGTGAAACTTCACCCTTTGGCAGATGCATAAGTTATTTTTAAAAAATTCAGCCTTTTTTACATCAGACTTACCATCAGACTCATAAGGAGAAAACAAAACAATAATAGTCAGCATCACCCACAGTTTGCTCTAGACAACACACAGAAAGGCTTTTGGTTCAAGCATTAATACTCATGCTTTCCGTTTAATTTTTTTTAATTTTATTTATTTTTGTATGCGTATGAATGTACTGTCTGCATGTAGGTTGGTGTACCTGTGTCGTACGATGCTGTGGAGGTCAGAAGAGGGTGTCGGGTTCCCCTGGAACTGGAGTTAAAGACGGTTCTCAGCCACCATGTGGGTGCTGGGGATCGAACCCGGGTCTTCTGCAAGAGCAGTCGGCGCTCTTAACTGCTAGGCCATCTCTCCAGCCCTCATTTGCTTTTTCTAACTTAAATTACAAGACAACAACACTGAACTTATCTATAGTCTGACAACTTTGATAAGAAGTTTTCAGTTGTAAAGTTCAAAGTGGAAAAAATAATTGCAGTGCTTTTCTATAACTCTATATACAGCAGGTATAAATAAGCACATAATTTCAAACTAATAAGAGGACTATTATGATAATGATATTAGCATATTATATTAGTTACTTTTCTTGTTGCTGTGATCCAATATCTGAGAAGAAGCAACCTAAGGAAAGAAGTCATCATTTGGACTCATGGTTTAAGAAGGGATACAGTCCATCATGACAAGGAAGGCATGCTGAGAATATGAGCATAAGGTTGTTGGTCACACTGCATCCAGAGTCAGGCAGCAGAGAGTGCACAGGAAGTGGGGCTGTACCATAAAACTTCAAGGCCCACCCTCTGTGATGCATTTCCTCCAGAGAGGCTTGGGCTCCTGAAGGTTCCACAACCTTCCACAACAGCACCACAGCTGGGACCAACTGTTCAGTCATTGCATCCTATAGAGGACATTTCACATTCATACTGCAACAAAATCACATAAATATATGACATATAAATAGTGTATAAATATACTTTAAAGATGTATTAATAAATCTGTGTTATATTATCTAAAATATTATTATTAGACATATGATTTACTTATATATTATATATATTTGTAAGCTAACGATGTATGATGTGCCATTTTCACATTCTTTCTAGTGAACGGAAAAGAGTAAGAGAGGTTAGTTAATTTCCTCATAGTCACACACTTAAGAAAGAAAATGAGTGTAACTGGAATTAAATTCCGACGTTTCCTAAGCTTCTAATCTTTCTCCATGTCACTCCAGTTTTTCTTTCCAATTTAGGGAAAAGAACAGAAAATCTGTTCATTTAAAATCTTATTAAACTAACATGAATATTCCTCAGTGAATTTTGACGACAGATTATTTACTGTTATTGATCATTGAAAACTAATTATTGTGGGTTTTATTAACATGAATTATAATTATTTTTGGTCTTTTTGAGATTGGGTCTCCCTTTAGTTGCAGAGATCCACCTGCCTCTGCCTTCTAAGTGCTAGGATTAAAGGCATGCATGACCATGCCCAGTTTATGAATTACAATTCTTAAACAATCTATATGTTTATTGTTCCAATGTATTATTTTGAGGTTTTTACATTTCTTTATAGAAGATTGTTACTTCAAACTGAACCATCAATAAGACATACCTTCTGATATTAAAGGGGTTTCTTATTAGCCAGTACTATGCTCAGTTACCTTGCAACATTAACAATCAGTAGACTTTATTTAGGAATAGATATTATGTCTATAGCTCATTTATCCTCCAGCTCCAAATAGAAGCTAATACTGACCTTTGATCCATTTGTACAATAGTTTGGCCATCAATTTTACAAACAAGGTATGCTCATTACAACTCTAAAGGCAAATGGCTTGAAAACAAATCAGTATTCACCTCTACTCTTTTTTCAGCTTTTCTAGTCATTACAAAATAATTTACTTGAGTTTTCCTTACAAATCGGTTCCACGAAACACTAAAGAGAATACTCCAAGGTATTCATCTTCTTAGCTTACATACATACAAGTTTTTCCATATTCAGACACCATTTGAATAGCTTTTTAGGACAATAATTTTCTTACCAGTTTTTAATGCAGGGACACTATAATATGAAGAGAAGAAATTCTATTTCAACCTTCAGCCTCCCTGGGGAAAAGAAAATGTTCGCAGAATAAGAGAACTCAGTGCTGTGAGAAGTCTGAAATGCACCGATCCTATATGCTAATTAGGAAGTTGTATGAGGTCTTCAAGGAGACATGGAGCATTTCGTCCTGAATCTGTTGCTGCAGATAGTCCTAGCGATGTGCAATTTTCAGAGTTGCTTCAGTTAAGAATCTCTTACTGAAATATTCATATGCCAGACTTCCAATCTCTAATTTATTTTTGTAACAGATGGAGGAAAAATGTAAACCCATCAAAATAAACCTACCATTCATTGCTTAAAATGATGGTGACGCTGGTAGTTGTGTGCTGTCAATCGACTAGCTTGACAGTACTAGCTTCATTTGTCCTCAATTTTCAAATTAAAATTTTACAATGATCATTGACATGAACATATCTAAGAAGGATCCTATATAGCAAAGTGCGGAACTTTAAATTTAATTTGGAAAAATCACACAGGCTCTAAAGAATAATCAAAGTGATATAAAGGAATACTTAAGCTAATAAAATGCTTAAAGTTGCCAACATTTAAAAGTTAACTCTCAAAATTTTAACATTTTTATTTCAAGCAAAAGACGATATGTGAGCAAGCTCATTCAGAATATTTCTTTTTCTCTCACTGGACTACTGTGCACTTCTATTTGAATTTAGGATCAACTTCTACAATCAATAGAATACAAGATATTGTCAATGTGCATGTTACTGAAGAAGCAGAAAGTAAATGAGAATACCATGTTCTTAAGGAATTTGGTTCTCCCATTGTGTTGGGGGTCAAAATACATCTGAGAGGGATGGTCCTGAACCGGAGTTAGTTCACTTCTGAATTAATTTACAGTTTAGTTACAGAAGAATGCTTGCTCTTGTGGGGTTAAGGGGCATGTACAGAATGTTGAGTTACAGAGATCAACCCACTCTGAGAGAAAGGAGTATAAGACCAGGGGAAATAGATTAAGGCCCTGCAGTGTAGTCTCAACATGGGGAACCTGATGCCAATGAAAACAGTCAGACTAGGATAAGCTCAGCATAATACACAGACTATAAGACATAAAAGAGGGAATGAAAAAAAATTAAGGATAGCAAAATCTCGAGACTGTTTCTAAGACAAGATGGATTGAAGATCAGACAGACTAACTTTAGGGGAAATCTAGAAATTTCTAGTTGAAATAGACAACCAGTGGGGTATCTAGATGGATATTTTGACTAGAAAGCTAGAGCTGAAAAAATAGAATTTCTGGACATTTTTCTGAGTCATAGGGTCTCCTTAACAGCAAATTTTATATGGGTGAAAGATTAAATTCTTAGATTACAATAGACTTCCAAAAGAGAAAGTATGTATTTAGGAATGTCTTTTACTAACAGACATAATCTGGACTAATAACTTAACCCCATCAAAGCCATGCTCTTGGGTCTGATGACCAGGTATGTCCTTAAAAACCTCAATTTGATATTCCATCCAAAACTATATTGAATGAATGTGGATGTGCTTGAGAATTAACATATCAAAACACTATAAGCAACCAACCATTGGAAACATGTGGAGGCTGGGAAGAATGTGTGACCTTGGATGAATGAGATACTAGGTATCCAAAAGGGCACATGGTCTATTGAGATAAAGATGGATCTGAACTTGAACTTTGTACTTCACCCATGAAGCAGTATAAACCATTTTTAAGCCAATGTTTTATTGAAGCTCTGTGCATTTCATACAAAATTACATTACAAATCAAATCTAGATCCATGCCCCCTCCCTCCCCCCCACCCCACCAAAGCTCATGCATTTTGCCAAACATATTTTTCATCTTTTTCTCAGTCTCTCTCAATATTCTTGATGCAGAAGTTTACTGTTTCGAGCAGGAAGTTCACCATTTCAGTCAGATCTTTGAAGCAGTCTTTTCTGTTGTTGTTTGTTGTTGTTGTTATCATTGTTGTTGTTATTCCTTCCAATATGCATCACTCCAAAATATGCACATATGCATGCCACATATATCATAGGTTTTAGCATCTTCAGCTTGTGATTTTTTTTTTATTAGGCTGAAAGATGTCATGTTTGAAGGCTCCTCCTTGGCAAGCCCAAACCACCATCAGTTCTGCCTTCGTGTTCCACACTGGGGTTTTCCCTTCCCATGGTTACCAGATGAGGTCCAGTAAGCACTGCATCATGACTTGATCTTCCTGTACTGGTCTCCATGATATAGCCTGGGTAGTCCAACAATGGCAGTCTATACTCTGAAGAAGTGGAATCCCCAGTAGTAGCTAAGTCCACAAGTTGTATGTCTCAGCAGTCCCCACCTGGCATTGAAGGTTTGGAGGATTCTTGTAGAGACATGAGTCTTCAGTCCATATTGGAAGGTTGAAAAGCTGTGTCTTCTCATGTCTTTGAAGGATGGAAAAGCAGTGGCAGCCACATGGTAGCTGCACTTGCCAGTAAGAATTGAAGACAGGCCCAACAACAGTACTTTCTCTTTTTTCTTTTTGTCTTTTTACTAAGATCTCCAGTTCTATGTCTGCAGTACAGTTCCTCCAGTCTTACTGATTATATATGGTTATACTTTCCTTTTGGATGTTTAAGGCCACACAGTTAGCCCAGATTAACCAAAGTTTTTGTTTTCTCAAGGTCAGTTGAAGATCTTGTCCTCAAGGGTCACTCAGGGTTTTTTTTGGGGGGGAGGGTAGGGAGCCCCTGGCTCATTTTGGCTTTTCAATCACCAGTTCCATCCACTTGAGGACAAAGTCAGGTCTTGCTAGACCAGGCTTTCTTTTTTGAAGCATGAGCAGACTTTCCTCTTTATAGACTGGACACTGGCTGAAGTCCCATTAGTGGATCTCCAAGACCTCCGTTCACAGGAAGCCTGGTGACTCACATTTGCAGGACATTTCAAGAGAAGCCCCCATGCATAGTCCCCTGGGACTTAGTTGACCTCTGAGGGCAAGGAACAAAGTTATGCCTCAAGATCCTCGGCCAAATTGGTATGAGCATTAAGTATGATCCTTAAGCATCCAGAAAGGCTAAGTCACCCCAGCCTGATACTTTTAACTACTTTATAATATTTTAGAAAATGCTTGGACTAAAGCTCAAGCAGCATTGTATAAGAAATACTAAGAAGCTCTCCCATAAAATAAATACTGTAGTTAGACATAATGTCATGACAAACCAGTTTTTTCCACATTCCTTTGATCTTATATTACTCTAAAATATACATACGTATCCTTCATCCATATACCAAAACTTCCTAACTCTGAAAATAAATGGTAGCTTACTTCTGGAACCTGTTATGGGATTCACAATATAAGAGCACAGTTGTTTTCAGATCACATTAACATTGCTCAGTTTGCCTTACAACTAGGTAATTGTCACTAGCATCCATAGATCAAGGATACAATTCTTTGTTTTTCTGGGACTGTGTTACTTCACAGTATAAACCGTTTTGAATAAATGATAGGTGTGCCCTAAGGAGTGTAGGGGTGGAGGTGCACAGAGGAGGGTTCCATATTCAGTTCTATCAGCACAGGGTGAAGATACAAATGACTCCACTTGCACAGGTCAAAATGAAAAGAGAGAGCTCCACAGGCACAGTTCTGAGAGACAGACTATTATAACAAGTGGGAATTATTTATGGGAACTTACATCTTCCTTCCCGCTCTTAAAACTTTTTAAGTCAGGCTTTTATTTTGTTCACAGTAGTTGTAATGTTGGCATAATTAATAATCCCTGCATACGTGCTATATCACTTTGGACCATTAATGTGTACATTGGAATGGAGCAGAGAGCATGAATGGAAACAGTGCTTTAAAATGACTAAAAACCTTCTGCTAGAGAATTAGAAGGTACAATTGGATGAGAGCAACCAAGGGGAAATGTGACATTTTAATCACGGAATGCTAGGGTGATTTTTTATGTAACCATGCCCACAGAGCTATGAGAATGTTTTAAAAGAAATACTTGTGTGACTTCGATAATCAAATATGTATATAAACGAAATCTGGCATTTTAATCTGTAACTCATGGATGATCAACTTCAAAGAAGTGTGGCATATGTACATGAATGTTTCCATGCAACTTCTGGATGAAAGAATGTTAAAGTCTGCTGATAACAGTGAGAATCAATCTTAAAAAATTAACATAGCTAAACAGGAAAATATTTATTGAAAGAGACTTTGACCAAACAATGTAAGGGAAAGTTTTCTTTTCCCATTATTTATCATTACTCCAAACTATTGAACATCTTCAATTATATGTAACAATGAGATTGAGATAAATTTCACAATTTAAATGTATCATCTATCATCCACTCTTTGAGTGTATTGGAGTACCATTACCTAAGCCAAGTGTGGGGGCTCATACCTGTAATTCCAAAATTTAAGAGGTTGAGTTAGGAGGATTATCTTGAGTTTGAGGCCAGCCTAGGTAAATAATGAATTCCAAGCAAACTTAACATTCAAAGAAAGATGCTACCTCAAAAACAAAACAAAACAAAACAAAACTCTGTAATCACTGTATATAGGTGGAGAGTATGTATCCATACTTTAGAGTAATATGAAAGTAACAGAGGAAAATGTGAATTCCTAAGCATAAAAAAAGACAGCAAAAGATGCAGGACAGTTATGGCAGAATGCATGATCTGGGATGGGATGGGGTGAGGTGGGGAGAAGGGATAGGGGAATATGCCTGAACAGAAATGAAAAATGAAGTATGAAATACACAAAACATCAATAAATAAATTAGAAAATAAAATAAAATATGCAAAAAAGTGTTAACACATTATCTATCTGATAAGCCTTTTAGAAGGGATAACATAGTATAAGAGAATTAAAAAGGAATGTAGAAGCATATGTTGGATGAACTGGACACTTTATTATGTGCCACTCAGAACACCAATTAACCTTTCACAAATTTTCTTCCTTGGATTATGAAGTAGGGAAATATCAACCAATTGGTTTTTCGCTGATCTGTGAGGATGAAAAGACCTATATAGGAGAACCCTAGCAATGCTCAGGTCACCTCTTATTATTTCTGTTAGAAGGAGTATTAATTACTTTTCTCATTGCTATGACCAAATAATCTGACAAGGTACAGCTTAAGAAAGGAAACTTTGGCTGATTGTTTAAGAATGGATTCAGCCTCTTGTGGCACAGAAGTCATGAGCACATGAGGATGAGGCAGCTGATCACACTTCATTTCCAGTCCCAAAGCAGAAAGATACCAGTGCCGATGCTCAGGTCACCTTGGCCTTTGTATTCAGCCTGAGACCCCAGGCCATGGAATGGTACCACGAACATTCACAGCGGGTCTTCTCTGACGAGTGACATCTTTCAGGAAACACTCCAATAGACACACATTTCCGTGGTTATTCTATATCAAGTTGTCAGTAACTATAAGTCAAAGACTGACCAAATCCTTTAATCAGTGACATGATACAAAAATTATCCCTAAAGCCAGTACTTCCTGGATAGCACATAGAAGGAAACTTCTGACAGAGCATCTTAAGGAGGATGGATTTATCTTTTAGTTCAGATGCATATGATGGAGCAGTACCCCATGTGAGTATTGCTGAAATTCCCATAATTCTCTGCACTGGAAGTGAGAACTAAAGAATGTATTGAGAATTTTAAAAAACGACTATTTGGCAGGGGCATGTGGTCCTGTTGTCTGGAATCCTTTATAATTATCTCAGGCTTTCCTGGGATACGGAGGAATTAGGGATGGGGCTTTTCTATGATCCGTTAATCTTCACAGAAGCTGTTGCTGTGGTCAGGATGCTAGTTTTCTGTCAGGGAATGCATTTAATGTAGATAAAACTCTTGTCTAGGAAGGTATATTTGAGGTAGGAGGAAAAAGGGTAATATTCTTTTCCTCTGTGATCTAGACTGCATTCCCAGAGAAGCCTGGAAGAAAGAGAAACTTTAAACAAATGTTGAGGGCATCCGAGGTCTTGTCTGGAAGTAGGCTAAAGATGAACAGAGAATGGATAAGATTCACTTTGAAATTTAAATGTCTTAGTTTCTGTGATATTAAGGATAACATTCTGGAAACAGCTTCTGTATTATGTTAGAAAAGAAGTTATGAAAATCCCTTAACCCATATAACAATCTGCCCTCAGATGATTAAATATTTTATTTAATTTTTTTTTTGTATTTTTGAGACAGGTCTCCCTTTAAGTCCCAGCTGGCCTGGAGCTCACTCTGTAGACCAGGTTGGCCTTGAACTCACAGAGATCCACTGCCTCTGCCTCCCGAGTGCTAGGATTAAAGGCATGCGCCACCATGCCCGGCAAGATTAAATATTTTATAACTGAAATTCTCTAACCATTTACTTCTAATATATACATATATGTATATATATATATATATAATCAATAAAATAATAACTATAAGATCACTCTTTCCAGAAATGAGGGCTGCTGCTGATTAGATAAATTCATTTTATGGTACCTGCAGCTAGGTTGCTAATTAAATCTTCTGCTTATAAAATTGATTATTTCATATTTCATGTTGAAATAAATATATTTCTGACATGCTTCATGTTTCTGAATCATGGAAAACATGTATTTTTCACAGTTCACTCTCTCAATACTGAAAGCAAAGCAGGAATGTAAACTTGTGAAGGTTTCATTGAGGTTATTATGGCTCCTTTTCTTGAGCCAATATATAATGGACCCTCTTTAGGACAGAAGTACTAGACAAAGGTCAATGTGACACCTAGGTTTCTGACAACTCCAGGGTTGACATCATTATTTAGTGTTTTACGTTTTATAACCTACACTACAGTTCCTTTTTATGTCCCATTTCTGACAAACTTCTTGATGGTTTTTCATGGCAAACCTTTTTTTTTTTAATTTTCTTACTTCTTCAAAATGTTCCTTTCTCTATAGTAACAATTTAGAAACTACATTTTATTGTTTGTAAATGTATGAATAAAATGCATTTTGATCAAACTCATCCAAATTCCTCCCCTATCCCTAACACATCTTTTACCTTCTTACTTCATGTGTGCTATATTTTCTAATCCCACTGAGTCCATTTAGTGCAGACAATATGTTCATGAGTGAAAGGCCATGTACTAGAGCATGGATAACTTCTCAAGGGCCATATGCTTACAGAAAACTGACTAACCCTCTCCCAGCAGCCATAAATTCCATAACTCCTCCGCTAATGGTAAGACTTCCTGATAGCCTATGACATCCGTGCTGAGATTTTGCCTGTTTTGATCTTTTATGGGTTTGTGATAGACATAGCTGCTGAAAGGTCATGTGTTCACCTTCCCTGCCGAGTCTAGAAAACAATTTCATTGCAGTCCCTACTGGCTCTTACAATCTTTTCACTCCCTTTCCATGATGATCCATGAACCTTGGGATGAGGGGGTGGAATATAGAAGTCCAGTTTAAGGCTGAGCACTTTACAGTTTCTCATTCTCTGTAGGCTGATCAGCTGTGGGTCTCTCTATAAAACATTTGATGATGTACCACTATATATATAAAAGAAATGTGACTACATACTATCAGAATACATGTGTATCCCACAGAATATAAAGTACAGGCATTGACTATTGTACAAAACAATAAAAATATAAAATTACACTAAATAGAAATTTTAGCAGAGCAACAGATGAAATGCATATTAATGTAATTTTTTATTTTAGTCTATTTAAAATAGAAATAGTTATAGTCTCAAAATTTAATGTTTTAAATCCAACCAGATAATTTGTGGCATTTTGTGACTGACGATTTCGAGAAATGGCATTTCTTTTATTTAGTTCATATTTACTCATGCTCATGTTATCAGTGATACCTTTGGATAGTTTCTTATAGTGATCTTTAAGTCACATTATTTAAAACATCTGTTCATTCTGCCAGGGTTAATTTAGTTAAAACTGGATAATATAATCAATCTGATTACCTGATTCATGAGCAATTCAAGTAGTTACACTAGAGTGATTACATATAAATTAAAATTACCTCAGTCAATCGACCTGCATAGTGGGACCTCTTTCTCAGACAAGCTGTTTAATTCACATATGTGTTGGCAAGTGAGTGACCTACACAACCAATGTGTGAGCATATGTCATGGACATAGGGAAGCAGAGGCTCTTAGGCCACTGGAAGCTTGCACATGTGAACTTCTAGCAATGATGCCATTGAGCACAGGCCAATGCCAACTCAATCAGACAAAGGCCCAGAGTGGAGTGAGAGAAATGGATGGTGGGGTGGCCCTAGACTAGTAACTATTGGAGACTGGTTACTACTGGGTGAGACAGAGTATGTGGCTCACTTGTGATCTTTAGATGTACTGACTAGACTACAGTGGATGAACTTGCACTGAAGAACATCTGGGTACAAATCTTTGACTGGATATGACTTAAAATGGATGGCGGGGGCTGGAGAGATGGCCTAGCGGTTAGGAGCGCCCACCGCTCTTGCGGAGGACCAGGGTTCCATCCCCGGCACCCACATGGTGGCCGAGAACCGTCTGAAACTCCAATTCCAGGAGAACTCCAGTTCCAGGGGAATCCAACGCCCTCTTCTGACCTCCGCGGCATTGCACGACACGGGTGCACGCACCTGCATGCAGACAGTACATTCATACACATACAGAAATAAATAAAATTAAAAAAAATAAAATAAAATGGATGGCGGTTACATGAAGTCTGGTGGGAGGTAGGGGAGTGGATGAGGGGGGTCTGAACTTGATTAAGAACTTTTGTATGAAATGTACAAAATTTAATAAAAAATTTAAAAGAACAAAAATCATGTATGTCACCTGCAGAGGAATCCACTCTGAGAAAGTCTCAGTTAAACATTGATGGTTTTAAAGATAGAGGAAGTGGTGATGAGACAAGCAGTGGGAAAATCCTGCAGAAACTAGAAAAGACAAAGAAGCAAATTCACCATGAGAAAGCAACACAGCCTTGTCAACCATAAGAAGTTAGCTTAGTACATTTTGTTTCTGACTTCTAAATATTAGAACTGTAAATTTCTCTGTTGGAATTATATTGTATTGAGATCTGTGGTTCATTGCTGCATCATAAATAGAAAATGAGCACAGTTTCCTTAGAAAAGTATTCACTATAAAAATGTGATTCAGCTATATGGATTGCAGATCAAAAAAGAATAAGGACATAGCCCAGAGGAGGAGCCTTATGGAAGGTTAAGTATATGCTGTTTCCCATGAGAATCTTGTACAATTTGGCTTTTCCCTTCTTACATTATAATGTTCTCTGCCCTACTCTGTAGCTTTTGATGATGCTGAAACCAAGTAAGAAGACATCAAAGAATAAAACAAATAAAGGGCAAGTGTAGCTTACTCTTTTCTGGCTGAGAAACTATTATGTTGAGAAGACTGATGATAACTTGAATGGAGATGTTTCCAAGTGGTTAAGTCACTAATGAGACACTTTATCAAGGAAACCATGCATCTTTAGAATGAATCGGAATTATTGACTACACAAGGAAGTGAATTTCCACAAGCTATTTGCTCGAAGTATTGGTTCCCCCATTTTACCCAGCAACATGGCAAGACAGCATACGTTCAGGCTATGAAGCTAGAGTTCATTTAGTGGGCCATTCTCTACTGTACTCTGCCACAGTGTTGGTCCTAACTGGTGACTGTTATGACATTATAATTTACCCAGAGGTACCTGTTACCTATAGTTGTGCTTGTATGTGAATGCATGTATCTGCAGAATTCATGCCTGTTAAAGTTTAAGTCACTTTGGCTTGTTCCTTTGGGTAGCATTTGGTCCATAACTGAAAGTCTTTCTCTCAAATTGAAAAATGATGTCTGAGTCCCCATCCTACAACTATCAGCAGTCTTCTTTCTTCCAGGGCTTATTCCTTCTCTGAATAAGAAAAAGTCAGAATCAATAAAAATTTCTACATACTATTTTATTTAGATTCAAATGTTTCAAATGATAATATAAGCAATTACCCTAGCAATGACCTTTTAGACTTGAATATATAAGTGTTTTAGTAGTCAAACCTTCTACATCTTGTATAGAAAGGAAATTTGAACTTGCATTATGCACCCAGATCTGCTTTTATCTAATACATATTGTCAAATTTCATCTTTTTTTAAAGAGAATAGTTATAATTAACTATTATACCATTGTAACTCATTTGCTATTAAAGTCAAGTAAATCCTTCGGTTGTATCAATGTTGATGATTCTGCTTAGAGGAATAATCCAGGATAGAGATAATACAGTAGCTTCTTAATTCTTATTTGGTGTATGGTATTATTCATATTCGCTGATTTCAACTTTGAGAAGGGATTGTCAGACTTTATAATTCATGAATGGATTTGGTTAAAAAGAGCATATGCCATGAAGGTATAATTGTGTTTTGTGGTGTCCCAATGGGATCTTATTGTATTTCACGGAGAGATTTTTAATTATATTTAATATGATTTGATTTGTATTAAATAAAGCTGCAGGTTACTTGCTGAAAGTCAGTTGGGGACATGTATAATAAAATATGACTACAAGTAGTTACACAGAAATTTCTGAAGATCAGAAGTGTGAGTAAGAAAATGAGTCTAAATCTTAAACATGACTTAAAAGCAGTTAAATCAATTCATGTGATTGGTTGAAATTGCTGAGGCTATTTTTCCACTCTTATATTCTGAATAAACATATATGGAGCAGTTTCCTGAGATAGAAACTGACCCAGAAGCTGAGAATGACAAGCAAAATAAGAAGTAACCCTTGTTATTAAAGATGTTGTAGTATGAAGAAATGGGGGAAAAGTTCAGGAAAAGAAGTAAATGACAATCGGTAATATAAATCCTGTGATCACTTGTAACAAGGACTTTCTCAAACTACTAGGCAACCTCAGAGGAAAAGCGTTTCTTCTAAGTGGCATAATTGAATTAAAATCATAGTTTTTGAGTTTGTATTCTTCCCTTGTGTTTTCGTCTCTTCTTTTTTTTCCCAGGTCATTCCACTATAAAGGGGAGTTCTGTAAATTATTACATGGACAGGATGTGAAATTTTAAAGCAAAGGGAAAAGAAAAATACTGTTTTCCAAATAATAGCCAGAAAGGTAGTGAGGAAAATTCACACTCCTGATTACAGATAGGTGATATACAGATTCAATGCAATCCCAATTAAAATCCCCATGACCTTCTTCACAGACTTGGGAAAAATATCCTTAAATTCATATGGAAAAACAAAAGACTCTGAATAGGTAAAGCAACCCTGAATGAAAAATGCAATACAGGGAAGATTGCTCGACCACACTTCAAGCTATATTACAGGGCCATAGTCATAAAGACAGCCTGATACTGGCAAAAAAACAAAAAAAAAAAAATACAGACCCCCATTGCCCAAGGTAACGCAAAATTAAAGATCTAAACTTGAGCTATACAATTTCAACCACGTCATATTTGACAAAGGGGCAAAAAAAAACCTCAATGGAGGAAGGATAGCATCTTCAGCAAATGGTGCTGGCAAAACTGGATCACCATTTGTAGAAGAACAAAATTAAACCTCTATGTCTCACCCTGTACAAAAATCAACTGCAAGTGGAGCAAAGATCTCAACATAAATCCTGAAACCCTGAAGGTAATAGAAGAAAAAGTTGGTAACAACCTACAAGACATAGGTATAGGAAAAGACTTTCTAAATCAGACAGCAGCTGCACAGGAAATAAGGTCAACAGTTGACAAATGGGACTTCATCAAACTCAAAAGCTTCTGTACAGTGAAAGAAACAATCGAGGAAGTGAAAAGAAAACCCACAGAGTAGGAAGAAATCTTCACCAGTGATTCATCTGACAGAGCATTAACATTAAGAATATATAGACTAAACAAAAAACAAAGAACTAAGAAAACAAATGCTCTACTCAAAAGATGGTGTAAAGAGCTGAACAGAGACTTCAACAGTGAGGAATTAAAGATGGTTGAGAAACATCTTAAGTGCTCAACATCATTAATAATCAAGGAAATGCAAATTAAAGCCACTCTAAGATATCATCTCACTCTGATGCAACTGGCTAAGATCAAGAACACAAAAGACACCAAATGCTGGAGAGGTTGTAGGGAAAGGGGAACACTCATCCACTGCTGGTGGGAATGTAAACTTCTACAGCCATTATGGAAAGCATTGTGTAGAACAGTTAAAAGACTCAAAATGAGCCTACCACCTGACCACACCATACCACTCCTGGGTATATACTCACAAGACTCATCCTATCAAAAAGATACATTCACATCCATGTTTATTGCCACTCTCTTCACAATAGTGAAGAGCTGGAACGAACCCAAATCCCCTCAACTGAGGACTGGATGACAAAAATGTGGTACATCTACACAATGGTATACTACTCAGCATAAAGAAAGATGACATCATGAACTTTGCAGGTAAATGGATGGAACTCAAAGTCATTATGCTAAGTGAGGCAACACAGTCCCAGAAAAACAAGCTGTGAATAGTCTCCCTCATTTGTGGATGCTAACACTAAATCCCCAGATGAAAGTCAAGCTGAACAGCATTATTGTTATAGTTCAGTTTATCTGAAAACAACTATGTTGTTATAATGTAATTCTCTTAATGGGCTCTAGAATCGATCACCACTTGCTTTCAGACTCTGTAATTACTGTATATGAGAGGAAAGTACGTATACATAGTTTAGAGTAATATAAAATTAAAGGAAGAAAATGTGGATTCCTATCCATTAAAAAAGAGACAGAGAAAGATGCAGGACAGTAATGGCAGAATGCATGATCTGGGGTGGGGGGAAGGGAAAGGGGAATATGTCTAAACTGAACTGAGAAATGATGTCTGAAATACGCAAAACATCGATAAAAGCATTATACAAATTTGGCTTTGAATAATCTGGCATTGTAAAAGGGAAAATTCTTGACTGAACTATTGAACATAGGTAAGATAAACATAAACAGATAATACTTGAGAAATATAACTATTCTGGGCCTGAGATCAGCTGAAGAGTTCTCAAACAGTATGATGCATCCCTGATTAGATCCTTGAAAGAATAGAAACAAATCAACTAAAACTTATAGAACAAGTAACAATTTGTCAGGTAGTGTTAGAATAGCAAAACCTCATAAGATTTAGCCAGTCAAGACTATAAAATCTCCCATCTCTCTCTTGGAAAACTCACCTTTCCAGTTTCCCTGGTCAATCACCTGGCTATAGGACCAGCCTTGGGAATATAGGTTCACCTTAAATCATACAAAATAGATGGGTGGAATACCTAGTGAATTAAGGAGCTAGTGAATTTCTGCAGGGAAAACCACCTCCTAGTCCTGGTTTTCTGAATCCTTCAGAAAGTATTCTCTCTTTTCCTTCTTCATATTCCTTTCCTAAACATGCTTTTGTTAACTCTTTTGGGCTGCCCTAGCATCTTGTATTTTTTTTACCTTTTTCCTAAAGCTTGCTTCTCCCCGCCGTGTGGCTGCCAGTCTGCCAAGTGTCTGACTTCCACACAGGGTCTAAACTTGCAAGGCTTCATGGATTTTTTTCTTCTCCCCTCCATTCTTCTCCCCAAGACAGTTGCTGAGATTTCCAGTTTGCATGCCCTAAGAATTTTTCTTTAAATTTGAGTAAAATTTCCCTAAAATTTCCATTTGTGTCCTTTCTTATTTTATAACGAGACAAAGAACTCCCTAAAGACACACTTTCTCCCCTATATCAGTAGGACCAATGTGTATGCATACTATATTAAGGGAAGAACATATTCTGTTTGTTGAAAGTTCATACTATTCTGATCAGTTAATTTGCTAGAACTAAGATATAGTGGGTTGGATTACAGGGGTGTTTCATGAGTTGGTAATTAGGAGGACTGTGATCACATTTTCAGGAGTCTAGAACTACAAATAAGACTTAATGGTTATACAAGTTGCAAATTATGAGATAACTATTTTAAAAGAATAATTAGGATAAGATAAAGTATTTTATTCCATGCTATTTTTATATGACTACTGTAATAGTCACAAGCCTGTGCAGGGTAGCAGGTGCATGAAACTATGATAATTAGTTACCTTCTCTTTTGTTTAAATTACTTCTAAAGAAAACAAATATCTTTCCAAAATGCAGTACAACTCTGTTCGTGCATTTGTTATTTAATTCTACTTAGAGCTTTTGTTGTTCCTTTTATTCCTAAATTTATTAGTCATTTCCAAGACAGTAAATAGATAATTGCCAGAATCATATTCTACTAAAATTTAGAAGAGTAAAAGAAAACAAAAGTCCCTAGTCAATACTCCTGTGAGCCTGCTTTTGTATTTGATTCTCTGGCTAAAGTAATTAAAGGCTCATTAACTGACAAGGAGGACAGGGTTGCTTAGCTAGGCAAAAAACAATTAGTCCCACTTCCAGTAGTTTCCAGTTTCTAAGATTCGAGTAAGTTATTTCCTAGACTTTCTTAGGCTCTCTCTTCAGATTTTGCTCTCTAAATAGGATGTGGTTTCACAAAAATTGAGCCTTGATATCCATCTAAATTATTTCTCAAACATGCTAAGGGGGGGGGGGTGGCTAGGAAGGCAGACTTCTCTAGCTCCTAACTATGGAATGGAATTCTAGTCAGAATACATGAACATCTCCTTGACCATCAATCCCACTTTTTTCTACCAAACTGATATCCTAGCTCTAACTTCTTTTACTAGGAAGGGCAAATGTGGTGGTTTGAATCAGAAATGTCCTCCATCAGCTCAGATATTTGAATACTTGCTCCCAGCTGGTGACACTGTCTGGGGAAGTTTTAAGAGGTATGGGTTTGCTGGAGGAAGTATGTCACTGGGGGCAGGATTTGAGAGTTCCCAGGCTTGTCCTATTTCCAGATTGCTCTCAGCTTTGTGTTTCCAGTTGAAAACATGGTCTCTCAGCTCCCTCTACTGTTCTCATGCCTTACCCCATTGTTATGGATTCTCAACCCTCTGGAACCATAAATCCAAATTAATTCTCTTCCACAAGTCACTTGTAGCCATTGTGTTTTATCATGGAAAAGTAAATAATACAGCAAGTTTATTAGAGTGAACAGAAAGATCAGATACAAGGAGATATCCTTATACTCCCCACAGCTTCTTGGTGGATCCCTCTCCAAGACTGCCAGAGAGACACCTTGAGCAAGTATTTCACTATATCAGATGTCTCTGCTAAATGCCCTGTGGTGGAATTCTGTAATAAATTTAGCTAGAGGCATATGGGAAGGAACTTCCCACTGGAAGGCCTTCTAAGCTACTTGCAAAATAGCATAGAATGGGAAACACAATCTACTGTTTCTATAATTATAATCTTTACTGATGAGGTAAATCCACAACAGGCAGACATCATGATGTTAAAAGGGTAGCTGCACGATTACTAGACCCCATCTTATTCCATGATTTCTCATCCGTTGTTCAAAATATATACAAATTTCTCTGGTAACATGGGCTTCCCTGCACAATAAGCACAACAAGCAAGAATGCATATTCAAGTGAAATGAGACCAATAAATGTTCTTTCAGTTGAGTGTGGTGGCACACTCTTTTAATTCAGTTCTCTGGAGGCAGAGTCAGGTGGATCCCTGTGAGACTGATACCAGCCTGATCTACATAGTGAGTTCCAGGCCATCTGTGACTACAGGGAGAGCTGTCTCAAAAAGACCAAAACAAAGATGGGGCTGTAGAGATGGCTCAGTGGTTAAGAGCACCGATGTTGTGGTGCATGCCTTTAATCCTAGAACTTGGGAGGCTGAGGGAGGCAGATGTTTGTGAGTTCAAGGCCAGCCTGGTCTACAGAGCGGGTTCCAGGAAAGCTGGGGCTACAGGGAGACCCTGTCTCAAAAAGTCAACAACAACAAAAAAGAGCACCGTCTTTGACTCCAGTTCCAGAGGAATCCAATGCCCTCTTCTGATCTCCTGCATTGCACAACACAGGTGCACAAACCTATATGCAGACAGTACACTCATACACACACACCAAAAAACAAAGGCAAAAAAGGAAAAGCTACCTTGACCAATGCATTTATCATTTAAATGAATACTGAAAAATTAAATACCACTTTGAAGAGACAACATTATGAGCCATATGCATGTGTAGTAAGGGAACAAAGTCAAATATCCAAGACACTAGAATGGACAACCAGTGGAATTCTAACCTGAATACATTGCAGAAAGGTGGCTGGCCCAGAAGGACTGTGATTTGGGTTCTATCCTCACCATGTCATTGCAGTTCTGTGGGAAGATGGCTTTATTATTTAAGTTCCAATATCCTAACTAATAACATGAAGAAATTGGATGAGGTGATGGCAATGGACTTCCCGTATCCTAACTAATAACATGAAGCAATTGGATGAGGTGATGGCAATGGTCCTCCTACCCAAATACACAATTCTGTTCCTGGGAAAGCAGCAAGTTCTAGCACAGAGTTTATAGCATAGCAACCTTGACAACCATTCCTATTTCTTGGCTTTAAGGATGTGAATTCTCTCTTTAAAATGTTCTCAGCTACCTATAGCATTTCACTAAAACAAGAGCATTGAGCCCCAATAAAAAGCGTTGTGCCAATGAATTAGAACTCGGGGATTTTCTAAGCAGTAATCCTTGCTTTTGTAGGAAGGAGTCATCCACACTTTGAATTTGACAGAAGAACCTGGGAGAAGTGGAAAAAACAAACTCTGGAGACTGTTTAAAAAATAAACAAAGAGTTTGCTTTGTTATTGGCTGAATGGGAGAATACTGGCCAATGAGGAATGCTTGTAGATTCAGCATCCCTAAGGAACACTGTGAGAGACAGGAAAAGGATGATAAGCATTCTGCATCTCTGAGGAATGCAAACTAGTGTAGTGCTACTGCTCAGCTGGATTTTATCAGCACAGCTGCCTGCTGTGAGTCTCTCTCCCATAGCTCTCTGGAAGAACCATGTCATTTTGACACATGTGATAGGCTTAGCCAAATGAGGATAGAGTTCAAAATCATGACTGCCAGTTAGCCAAATCCCAGTGAAATGGATTCTCCCTAAAGAAACATCAACTGCATCAATTCTTCGACTGAACAGCAGCTGTGATTATTCCTCCACAAATCAGAACAGAACCTCAATTCTCAAGGCCCTCCCTATTTGTCTCAAGGTTTACCAGGGACCACAGCTTAACACAAAGAGGCAAAAACAACCCAAGGTCTCAAAGCTAAAACCTTGTCATCTAACAAGCGTTGATCTAGCTTCTTTCTTTTTCTAATTTCTGGGTGAGCTGTCTAGGGAACTTATCCTCTAGCCTTTGGTGCTGCATGCATGCATTTATGCCATAGAAATGGGAGTCACAATACATATCACTCATTGCACTAGTAGCTGGAGCAAATATTTACAGAAAGAAACCCAAACTGCATTAGAGTTTAGCCTATTTAAATATGGACTTTTAAAGCAGGAAGGTAGAAATGGAAGTGGTCACAGTGCTCCAGAACACACTTCCATCTTGCTTCTGCCCTTTTCCTCAAGGTAATTCTTCCTTTTTTAAATTTTTCCTAAATTATATCTTAACAAAGTACAGGTTTAGGGCCTACAAGATGGCTCAGGGTATAAAGACACTTGCTGCCAAGCGTAATGATTTCAGTTGAATCCCCAGGACCCACAGGGGAGAAGGCAAAAGCCAAATCCATCCAGTTGTCTTCCGAGTGGCACACACACACTTCAGCATGCACTCTCCCTCTCTCCAAATAAACATGTAGTTTAATAAAAAAATTGCACTTTTTATGCATATAAATGTTTATATATGTTATGTATATTTGTGTTTTGCCTGCATACATGTAAGTGCACAACATACATGCACTGCCCACAGGATCCTGAAGATGGTGTTGGATTCCCTGAAGGTGGGGTTACTGATGGCTCTTAGCTGGTATGTGGGTCCTTTGTGACAGTGCTCATACTCATAACCATTGAGCCATTTCTCCAAACCCTAGATGTATTTTTTAATAAGGGTTAAAATGGTGAGGTAACATCACTGAAGCTAGCGTAAGAGAAGAAATAATTGTGCCCACTCATTTTCTCTTTTCACACTAGGTCTCCATTTGACTTCTTCACAATAACCTTTTATGTATTTGCGTTCATGTGTCTGTGCCTTTGTCTGCATCTGTGTGTCTACATGCCAGAAGACAACTTCAGGGGTCACTGTCCACCTTGCTGAGACAGGACTTCTTTCCCTGGCCTGGAATTTGCTAAATAGGTTAGGCTGATTGGCTGGGGAACCTTAGGGATTTATGTTTTTCTCCCAGCACTTCAGAGGCAAAGGCAGGTAGAGCTCTGTGAGTTCAAGGCCAGCATGGCCTACATAGAGTTCCAGGCCAGCTGGGGCTAAAGGGAGACCCTGTCTCAAAAGGACTTAAAAAAAAGAAATAAACTTTAGAGATTGGTTGTTCTAAACCTGAGTGTTGTAGTTTGTCTTCCATTGCTGTGACAAAACACTCTGACCGACACCAACTTGGGGAGGAAAGGGTTTATTCAGCTCATATCTCCTGGGTCACACAGCTCATCACTTAGGGAGCCCAAGGCAGGAACTCAGGGCAGGAACCTGGAGGCAGGAGCTGAAGCACAGGCCATGGAGTAATGCTGTTTACTGGCTTGCTCTCTTGGCCCATGCCCAGCCTGCCCTCTTATACAGTACACACCAACCTACCCAGGGTGGCACCACCCATAGTGAGCTGGGCCCTCCCACACTGCTCGACAATCAAGACAATACTCCACAGATGTGGCCACAGGCCAGTCCAATGGAGCCAATTCCCCAATTGAGGCTCCCTCAACCCAGGTGTGTCAAGTTGACACTAAAGCTATCCATCACACTGAGAATGCCTGGGTTTTAAATTAATAAAACACCTTCTTTTGAATGTCCAGTATAGATTATAGCATCCTTGTGATCAAACGCTATTTTTCTTGTGCAGGAAATCATAGGTACAATAATATCAAGATTGGTAAAGAAAGAAGACTCTCTCACAGTAGGCCAGATGAATTTTTGACATAAAGTCCATCCAAGTTAGTTAGTCCTCACAAAGACATTTATTTTGTAATTTTGAATAGAGTGTAGTGGGCTTATTATTATTAGAATTGTTTTCTTCTTCTATGCTCATTTTTTTTCTTTCTGAATTTCTATGACAAGCTAGCTATTAGTAACATCTGAAATTTCACAAAATAGCTATACATACATTCAACACTTTTAGGGAGCCAATTACTTGCTAATTGCTTGTAAATTGTCTTTGCAACATATCTTTGATTTTTGCAGCTGAAAATCTGTCAGTTTGTTTGTTTGTCACATGAGAGTGGGAGAGAAATACAGCACCAGTGCGAAGGTGTGGCTGGTCAAAGGCAATGCTATTTAGCTAGACATACTGTCTAATTGAAGATTCATCTCTTAAGACTTTTTTTCTTTTCCAGAGACTCTGTCTTACATTTTAATGACCCAATGGAGTCCCTGAGCAGAGCAGTATCCCAGGTAACTGGGCAAAAGACTTGCAGGATCATCAAATGAATGTGTTAGACTTTGTCACAGCTAATTCACTTTTGCTAAATCCTCAAAGTGCTAATTTACCCAAAGAGATTTTCTCTTCTACATTTAAATGAGACACAGGAGGAAGATACCACCCTTTTCAAATCCTTCATAGTTGTGACCATTTCAAGCATTTGGTAGTATTTCATACACAGATCACATTGAATCAGTTGTTCCCCAAAGGAAAGCCACACAGGAATTGTTAAAGGAAGGGTGGAGTAAAACTTTTTATAGCATAATTGTTCCTCAGTGTGAATGAGATAAATCCTTAGCTACAACCCCTGCCCCCCCCCCTTTTTTTTCTGGAAAACATAGCAGAATCACACAAAACCCCATTATTATGAGACATTTTCTTTTGTCTGAAAGTAACCAGATAGCTCATGGCGAAATGATAGCGTGACAACAGTTATTTAGTTCTGAATAACATGGCACTGCAAGGCACTATGAACCCAAAGCCAGACGAAATACCTTCATTGTCAATGACTGTGTGCAACCTTTGACAGACGTCAAGAGTACTCACTGCAATGAAGGCATTGTTTAGGTTTAACCTCAAAATGTCAAACCACCTCTGAATTCCGTTGTTGTTTTCCACACATTCCATTATTAATAGAGGTTATTCTTTCTTATATTTCAAACGCCAATAAAATAAACTCTCGTCCTGTAAAAATTAGAGAGCTAGGTCTTGTTTCTTTTCTTGTATTTTGTAAAATACCATTTATATGTCCAATATTCTGTAAAATGACTAAGAAAAAAAGAAAGGGGACTGTGTTTGTCTCATAGTGATGTTTGACTTCTAGTCTAGAACCACTACAAAACATTTACAGTTTAGAGGAACAGACTGAGCACAAATATCAACTTCACATTATAAATCAGAAACTAAATTTAAAAAGCATTCATGGAAGCCTAAAATGTCCCTAGATGATTTTCCTTCCCATTTATGCTTATTGCTCCAGTATGTTTTTGCATTCATACCAATGCTGTACGTGCATTGGTCTCAAATCCACCATTATTGAGAAAGAAATGTTTTGGTCAATCGTGAATAGAGTACATATTGATTGCTTATATTGATTCAAGTACTAAGAAAAGTACTTGAAAGTAAAAGAATGAAAGAAAGAAAATATCTAGAGACATTTCACAATTCACTCTACCTACAGTAGAACAAAATTTCTCACATAAACATGGCATAATGATAGTTTTGTATGTACATATACATATGAGCATAGGTTGACAGACACATGATTACACAGAGAGAGAAAGAGAAAGTAAGAGAAAGTGAGAGAGAACAGACACAGATTTGCACACATCTGTTAGAGCAATAAATTCTAATTAGATGCTACCAAGAAGCTTTTTGTGGGCCTGCAGTGGCAGAAATAGTTGACCCAACAGAAGAGACTAAGGATGGACCACTGACTATAAGGCTACTTGAGAAGTACAATGGAGACTTGGAGATATTGCACCCTTTCAGTTAATGGAAGTCCAAATAAACCAGAGTGATTCTGAACAGTGATCCAGTTTCCACACAGATCATGTCTTCTACTAGCTGACAAGCTCTTCAACATCTAGGAAACAGAGGGTATTCTATGACAAAGCAAAGGACATAATATTTTTCCAAAAATAGTGAGAGATGCTGAGGATTAAAAATAAGTCCAGACAGAAGGTTCATTCAAGCTTCATATATGCCATATTCACATAGGCAAGACAGGGTTTTTGTAAGGATCCTAGCAATTTTGTTCATGAAATATTTTCATGCTATGGAAATTTTCATTTGTGGCTTCATTTAACCACTCAAAACATTTTAAATTGTGGAATATCTAGGATTTTTAAATTAGAGATGAAAGCTGTAACTTCCTTTTTTTTTTTGGAAAACAATTGAAGGCCTGAAGAATTAAAGAAATTTACTCTTTGGCAAGCTGTTGGTGATAAACAATCAAAATTTGGATTCAGTCCATCTCTAGAGTGTAACAAAGAAATATCATATGGGGTGCCTTACAAAATATTAACCTGTACTTTCTCCATTAAAATAGGTGGAAAAATATGACTCAATACACCTTAACATATATAACAGAATGCATGAAATCCACTGGGGGAGTTATATGGAGAGGTGCAGCTGGGGTAAGGGTGTTTAGTACCATTAAGATGTTCTGTATGAGGGGCTGGAGAGATGGCCTAGTGGTTAAGAGTGCCGACTGCTCTTACAGAGGACCCGGGTTTGATCCCCAGGACCCACATGGCGGCTGAGAACCGTCTGAAACTCCAAATCCAGGAGAACTCCAGTTCCAGGGGGAATCCGACACCCTCTTCTGACCTCCGCGGCATTGCACGACACAGGTGCAGAAATCTGCATGCAGACAGTACATTCATACACATACAGAAATAAAATTTAAAAAAAAAGATGTGTTGTATGAAATGAACAAAAATTTAATAATATATATTGAAGAAAAAAAGTAAAATTAACTTATATTTTAGAGAAGTAGAATATAAAATAGTTCAGTAAACATTTTAAGCAGGAAAATGAAATATTTTTATCTTTACCTGATACTCTACCTGAGGCTGAGGAAAGGTTACTTCTATTCTCAAGTACACACTGGCTTTGTACTTGTCAATGGGTTGCTTTGTAATGATTCCTGCCATCTGGTATTTGATCTCCTTCAATTTCATCTTCGGCAATTAGAATGGAATGTTTAACTAGAGGGGAAAATACCTTACCCTTCATTTCCTTTTCTGACTCTCTGTTACTCAGCAGCCACCATTTGCCAAAAGTTCTTCAGCTAGGTATGATATTTCAGGATCCCCACCCATAAATGTGCTATGATTTTGGTTGGCTTGATTTATCTTGTGCATATCTCCACCCCTCGACCCCCACAACCCTTGATCTTTTTGAAACAATGTCTTCTTATAGCCCCAGCTGGCCTCGAACTTACTATGTAGACAGGCTGGCCTTGAACTCACAGAAAACTGCCTGACTCTGCCTCTCAAGCTCTAGGTCAAAGGGGTGTGCCCAAAACCAGACCTTGATCTTGTGCAGATCTTGTGCCTACAGTCACAGCCATTGTGAGCTCATGTGTTCAACTGCCATGCCATGTCTAGTCACCTCTGCCCTGTCTGCTGCAATGGTCCCCGAAACTTGGAACTAAAGGGTTTGATCTTGTTGTCCTATTTGTGATTGTTTTTCATTACATGGGCAGTGATGATCCAAACTCATATCATCATGCTTATGCAGAAAGTGCTTTAGTATGTAAGCCACCTTCCTAACCCCTTACACTTAATTTCTATGATACTCCTTGCATGTGTAGCTCTCGAGATTTCCTAAATGAGTGTTCAATAACCTTCAAGCATCTATCAGATAGAAAATTTGAGCAAAGGTACAATAAGAGGAGGTCAAACTTAGGATGGTGGCCCATGTTTTTAATGCCAGCACTCAGGAGTCAGAGGTAGGTGAATCTTTGTTGAGATGGAAGCCACCTGATCTACATAGGGACTTCTAGGCCAGCTCATGCTACAGATAGAGTTTGTCTCAAAACAAAACAAAACAAAACAAAACAACAACAACAACAACAACAAAAATAAAGCAAAAGAATCTCAGAGTACAAGAAGCTGCATTTGATTTGTAAACTTTTTCTCAGCTCCATCAAGGCTGACATTCAGGGACACTAATTCTTGAAATTAATTAATAATTTATGCATGTTATTCTGCTTGCTTGATTCCAAAATACTTGAAATATCAATATAAAGACAACGATGTTTATTTACTTCATTACTTCCTATTTGCTAATAGAGAAATTATCTGAAAAAAAAATCTCATTTACAAGCTACTTAATTTTCTAAAAGCTAGTGGTCAATCTTGATATTAATCTCATTGCTTTTCATTTTACCTTTGTTCCTTTAGCTAAAAATAAGCAATAAAATAAATTATCCACACAGAAATGTGAATTAATATGTGAATCTTTAGAAACAAAAGCAGTCCTTATAAATATAGAGGATAAATTCCAAGAAGCTCAACAGGTTTCTTAAATCTCAGGTAGTTTCAAACATCATGCATAATATGACTTATATATCCATGCCTTTTCATAAGTTTAACTTGTAAATTAGCCATAGTAAGTGATTAGGAAAATTAACTTATGAAAGATTTTAGTAACCTCTATATACTATTATTTTTATTATTAACTCCATAAATTTCACCTTTTTACTTAAGGCAAAGGCTTTCCAGCTTCATTTTGCCACTTCCAAATTGCCAGTACCATTATTCTTGTAGGAATAATGGTAAGTAAAACCATAGTCACATGAACATAAGCACGGTTGAGGCAGTCTGATTATAACTGAGTGACTAATGGATGAGTTACACACATAGTTTGCATTTGATGGACAAAAGAATCACACACCTCCTAAGCAGAAGGGAGCAGGACAGACACAATTTTTTCACATTACTCAGAAAGACATACAAATTAAAATTTATGAATTGTGGAAATTTCCATTTGATATGTTTAGATCACAGCTGGCCACAGATAATTATAACTAGGGATTGCAAACTTACGAATAAGAGCCCACTACTACAACTCATCATCCAATGAAATGTTATTACAGGAAAATGTTTAGGGATCTAGAAATGTACTTATGTTCTATTCATAGCCACACTGAAATCAATAAGATCTTCATTCCTTCCAGTCTGATGAAAAACTTTAAAATGAATATTATATTGGTAAAGTTATGGCTCCCTTTTATATCCAATAATGAAAGATACAGATGTGATTCAAAAATTACATTTACCTATAGTAACAAAGTTATAAAGTAAAAGGAAATAAACTCAGAAACATTCAACCATACCATGGGTTAGATGTATGACTGCATAAAGTTTGGGAAACTGATGTCCTAATTTGCAATTTGGGAGATTACAAATTAGTGAAAATAATGATTCTTTGGAAAGTCAACTGTGAGAAAGAAAGATGTAGTTTTCTTTTAAATGTCTTGGGTACCTTGCAATGTTAGAGATTCAAGAGACTCTGATATGTCACAGTAATATCAATGCAGGTGGGCCCCAAACTTTCACGTGCAGTCATGTTTCTAAGAATTTCCTGCCATCCTAATGGAGATAACTTATAGCTAAACAAACATCTAGGCAAAGACTGATGATGAAACAAAGACTATTTACTAGAAAAATAACTTTGTGACATATACTTCTTTTTATGTGTATGAATATACTGTCTGCATATAGGTTGGGACACCCATGTCGTGCAATGCGGTGGAGGTCAGAAGAGGGCGTCGGATTCCCCTGGAACTTGTTCTTAGCCGCCATGTGGGTGCTGGGAATTGAACCCGGGTCCTCTGCAAGAGCAGTCGGTGCTCTTAACCACTGAGCCATCTCTCCAGCCCCAACATATACTTTTATATAGACCATAGAATGCTGTCGAGTTTAATCTTAGCAAATGTAATTTTTTACTTATAAATAGGTTCTCATTTGAAAATTGCATGCCAGGTGTGGTGGCTCATGCCTTTAATCCCAGCACTGGGGAGGCAGAGGAAAGTGGATCTCTGTGAGTTCAAGGCCAGCCTGGTCTATAGATCAAGGTCCAGGTCAGCTGGGGTTTACAAGGAGACTGGGATCAGTCTAAAGCATGTTTTCAGCTGAGAGCACATTGCATAGCTATTTTCTCTCACCCTATCCAGCTTTCATAACTTCTTTCCGCTTGAGACTGCTCCTTCTACTTATCAAGTGCTACCTCCAGTAAACCTCAGCCATGACAATATTACACATAATATTTACATGGAGAAAAAAATTTAAAAACAACAATGTGGAGTTGATGAATGTAAAAATTGCATGCAAGATAATGGAAGAGTCAAATTATGAGTCCTGTATTTACCAAATGTTCCAGTATTTGTTAACCATACCAGTTTTTTGGGTTTATCTATACTGACTCAGACCATCCGAAGGAAGAGATTGAGAATCTGCAGCTTTGACAGGTGTTGCACATGAGTCTTAACACCTGGGATACACTAAAATAGGTCACAATATAGGAGTGATACAGGGTATTTTAGGTATTGTGGGTCATATTGTTTCTGTTGCACCACATAACTATGCCTCTGTAGCTGAAGAATAGCCATAGACAATCTATAAACAAGTGAGTATAGCTGTGTTCCAATTAAATTGTTTCCAAAAATGAATGGATGCATTTTTCTCAAAGACCTTAGTTTGCCAAACCTTGGACTAGAGGCCAGGGTGCATAAAAGTGGTTTATTGTTCTATAATGATTTGGCTGCTGATGTTCTATACTATTCTTTCTTCAGCAGAATGTTTGGATAATGTAGATCAGACAATAGTCTTTTCCAGAAGTGAGGACACATTTCCATATATCTAACCATATTCCTAATCTTTGACTGCCATTGGCTTTGCCATGAGGTAATTTAAGCACACATTTCAGAAGAGAGTAGACTGTAGAAGCCAAGTCTGATATTGTTTCATGCTGATTCATAATATTGTGAAAGATTATTCCATAAAGACAGAATTCAACTGCTATAAGGAGTCATGTAGGCCTATTTCTTATGTGTCTGCACATGCCTATGCATGTGTATGTGTGTGTGTGTGTGTGTGTGTGTGTATACATGCGTGGGTTGGATACCTGGAATTTTATGAATTATAACATTTACTCTGACTAGGAATGAAGTAACATATCTCTTATGTCATTGTAGCAGTGTGCAATTAACTTCATGAAGAGTTAGTAGCCTTCCTTTTTATTCATTGAGGGTTTAAATTTCTCTTTACCAACTGTACATTATTGTTACATTGATCTGCATTTTCAATACTTGGCATAAATGTAGTACAAAATAACCAATTTTGCATTCAAGTCAATTATAGTTAATCAAATGATTGGATTCTTAAGTTTTATCACTACACATTAGGGCACAGTGAATAGAATTCTGTTTAACCCAAGTAACTCACATTCATCTTTAGATGAAACTAAGAACAGCATAAAATAAATGTGCTGCTCTAGAGCCAGACTATTTACTGTTAGGTTGTGACTTTGGCTACATGGAATACATTTAATTCACAAAGAAAAGAACAGCGACATGTTTCTCATTAAATTGACTTTAGCCTCTGAACTCTGGGCCTACATCTGTTTATTCTGAAAATGGTTGCTTGTCAGCAAATTTGTTA
The DNA here is from genome assembly GCA_009823505.1 of Rhizomys pruinosus. Taxonomy (NCBI): domain Eukaryota; kingdom Metazoa; phylum Chordata; class Mammalia; order Rodentia; family Spalacidae; genus Rhizomys; species Rhizomys pruinosus. The sequence continues at coordinate 1,537,820 of VZQC01007215.1, forward strand.
CCTACTACATTGCTCCTCTGAGTCATTTTATCAAGGGTTGGAACATTTTCAAGTCTGGCTACACTATTCATTTTTTTGGAAATCTCAATCTCAGATTTACGTTACATTAGTATTTGCAAAATCAGACAAATGTGACACGTAAAGGAAGATTCTGCTAAAATTTCTAAAAGCCTTAGTTGATGATGTATATTTGCAATTTATAGCTGCTGGGAGAGGGTGAGTCAGATTTCATTAAGGATGTGGTGTTTGGTGGGTTGACCAGGATCCAGGGGATGGGTCCACACCCAAGTACATTTGGGGAATACAATTTAAATTTTATAGGCCTTATAAAAAGAAAAATAATAGAACATGAAGTTGGGGGGGCAGGGGTGGATTGAGGGAATCTGAACATGATCAAAATTTCTTGTAAGAAATTCTCAAAGAATCAATAAAACTATTTTTTCAATCCTGTTGGTGAGTAGTCAAAGAATTATTGGCAGCTGATTACTGCTTTTGTGAGGAAAAGCTGATCTTCTTAAAAGGAAGGACTCTATGTAGGTTGACGGGACCACAGTGGATGAACTTGCACGGACGAACATCGGGGGCCAAAACTTGACTCGGTAGGCCTTAACAGAATGACAGAATATAAGAGTTCTGAAGGGGAGGGCACCAATGGGGAAGGGGTATAATGATGATTAACGTTGATCCAGACGCTCTGCTTGAAATACACAAAAATCAATTTAAAAATTATGAAATGTCCTGTCATGTGCACTAGAGTCAATAGCTATCTGGTTGGAAGGCAGTATGTGTTACTGAGATAATCACAATTGAACATTTCAGGGAGTGACTTATTTTGAGTATATTGTTTGTATTTTATTTGAACACCTCACACCTAAACATACATATTTCATCCAATGCTGTCTAACTCTCAATAGATATCTTGCCTTGGGTGATATATGTTTTTCCTTAATTATGGACAACTTTGATGTGAAATTTTATTTCTACAGGTCCATATAAGACATTGCCCACCCCTCCACTTGTATAAATCTACCTGCCACATTTCTTCACATGGTCCCAAGAATGTGACTTTAATAATCTTCTAGCCCACAGATTTCCATTTCAGAGTCTCTTTCCCATGGAATTCAACTTATATTCCAAGGTTCAGACAAAACTTTCATAGTCTGAAATACTCAGCACTGATCTATCATTATGTTAATTATGCTAGGGTGAATGCGCATTTATTTTTCTACTCCTGATGAAATGATTTCAGTTTCTCAATACATAGACTGGTACTACTTAGGATATTCAACATTATTCAGCACTGTTTGTTGAATAAGTTGAACTAAAAACTATTGGAATCAGAGATCCAGATACAAGCATCAAGTTCCTCAGTAACAGGGATTGAGATGGTGATTTTTTTCATATATTTTATTGGACATATGCTTTTAGAAGGAGAGTGAAAGAAGCAGATAAGGCAAAGAAGATGGCTAAGTCAGGATATCTGATCTCACAAGGAAGCATTTGAGCATAAAAGAAACAACACAGATAGTCAGTCCTTCCTTTCATAACCTGTGCCAATCAACCACAGACCTTGGTCTGTGTAGAGAAGTTATCAGATACACAACATCCCAGGAAACAGAAGTTCCTCTTTGGACTTGCCAAAATGGTGACCCTCAAAATGTGTTATCCAAAGTCACAGCATTGGCATCATCTTGAAATTTGTTAGAAATAAACATTCTAAGGGTCAACACATGACCTACTGAGTCAGAAAGTCTAGGATTTGAGGCCAGCTTTGTGTTTAATAAGCAGCCTATGTGACTTATAAACTGGTATTTAGCACAAGCCAATTCTCCAGAGAAAATGGTTTGTGATGGTTGCAGCTGCAAAACTGTCACCCAAGAATTCCTAGTAGCTGGGAATTGTACAGGCTTGAAGGCTAACAGAATTTGAGTTAGGAACCGAAGTATCAGGTAGAGTAGATAATAAAGGAACTTTGGGAACAGTCAAAGCAAGTTATTCACACAAATCCTTTAGACTTACTGCACCAGTATATGTGAGGAGAATCAAATCAGATTGCCTGGAAACAGAATGATTTGAAATCAGTTTTGAGAGACAGGAAGTCATGTCTGAAGAATTAACAACACTGAAGATTATGACAACAATTCTATATAATTTTCAAAGTAACAGAGGGCAAAATTGTAAATATAAACAGAGATCTAAACCAATTGTTGGATGTGAAGGAAAGTCCTCATCACAAGAGATATGACTAACCATCAGAATAAAACTACAAAGTAGGAAGAATACTGGTAGCAAGAAGGGTACGGCACCAAAAGCGGACTCATACCCAGGAACATTTTCGAAACACAGATTAGATTCAGTAGGCCTTAAATAAAAGATAAATTGGAGCTGGAGAGATAGCTCAGCAGTTAAGAGGACTGGCTGCTCTTTCAGAGGACAAGGGTTCTGTCCCTGGTACCTGCATGGCTGCTAACAACCATTCATAACTCCAGTTCCAAGGAATCTGACGCTCTTTTCTGACCTCTGTGGACATTGCATGACACTGGTGCACTTACATCCATGCAGGAAATACACTGATACACATAAATATAAAAATAAAATATTTTTAAAAGACAAATAATAATAGAAGACATGAATTGGGGGGTTAGTGTGATGGCGGTGGAGAAGGCAGTGGGTCTGAATTGGATTAAAATAACTCATGTAAAATTCTCAAATCAAAAATATTTAAATAGATGGTTAAGTCAACGACAAATCTTTCTTGCCAGATAAACGAACAGCTTTTTATATTCTTCCAGATATTCAATAAAAATCAGGCTAGAAGTTGAAGTCATTGAATCCAAAATGGATTGTTTAAATAACTTAAGCAATTAAGGATGAGAGGGAAAATCTGAAAGCCCAGATGATCATGGTCTGTTTCTTCCAAATCATTACATTAAAATGTTCTATAAAATGTGCTAGTGCTGAGAACCATAGCAAACTGTAGGAAACACGCCTACACAAATGGACTCTTCTATCTTTTTTATGAGAACTCCAAACTACTATTCTGTAATTTAGGTTCAAAGTGATAAGCTGTTACAACAAAATAATTCACCGTTCAGTTTATATGAAAATGAGATTGAATTGGCTGTGATGTCTAACTCCCTAAACTTTCATAAGCTCTTCTGGCTTGACAAGCCATTTGAATAAAAGAGGGAGACAGGAAGGCAGGAGGTTAAGAAGTAATTTGTAAAAAATATGTGCAGCCAGATTGTCATTCTACTAGACAACAAAAGAAAAGAAAATATAAATAAATACCGAGGAAAACAATGAGAGAATATTTTTGTAACTTAGATGCAGATTGTACCCTCAGAGGAGACCCTGCTGAATATTAAGTTTAAAAAAAGTCAATTCTCTCCCTGATTAATCAGTAGTGGCACACAGACATATAGCTGTTGTTATCTGGCAGTCTAATGTCTCGGCATATATTTTCTAACTGGCCTGTAATTACTTTTTTGGAATATTACCCAATGGTATTTTTGGGGGGGTCTTTTCAATACAGGGTATCCCTGTAGCCCCAGCTGTCCTGGAACTCACTCTGTAGACCAGGCTGGCCTTAAACTCACAAATATCTGCCTGCCTCTGCCTCTCAAGTGCTAGGATTAAAGGCGTGCGCCACCACACCCAGCTTACCCAATGGTATTTTAAGGGAAGAAAGGATTCATTCTCTGTGAGACAAAAAAAATAGGCTTTGTTTCTGGCAGGCAGATATACCCAGCTTTATCATTTGAAGTGGCAGGTGTAAACTTAAAAAAAAATACCATCTCATTATATTTGGTTCTGAATAGAAAATAATCCTTTTCACGGTTTCTATGTCCATTAGTCAATTAAAGAAGGCAGTTTTACTGATTTTACAAGAGAACACTTCTATAACAGCTGGTTCCAATCTACAGCTGGAGAATGACCTCATCATCCTCTTATTTCTCTTTATTCTATGGGGGGGAGTTAAGAAAGTCTCTTGTATTAAAACCTTTGCAGCACCTAGAAGGTAAGCTTCGTTAGGAATCATTAAAAAATAGTTGTTACTAGTAGGATCCACAGAGGGGCCTGATGTCTGCAGCAATCTGAGGCATTTCTTCCCTTCAATGCACAGAGGAGTCAATCCTTCTGCTGGCACTTTCTGGTACATCCTACTCACTGCAAAGCTGCATTTTCTTTCTCAGCCATTAAGTTGGTGATACACTGGCCTGTTGGAACATACAAATCCTTTCCCATAGTTAGTTTTAAGATTTGGGTTGCAAGGTTTTTTGACAAAAAGTTTTCATATCTATCTATATCCCCCTTTTTTATTTAAGGTGTTTAGTTTTGACCCATGAGTCTCAAAAAAGCAGTTGTTTTATACATACCTATAGGGTGGAATCAAGGCACAGATTTCATCAAATTCACCCATGCTGTTTTGGGTTACTGTATGTGATTAACTTGGGAAACAAAGTTCATTTTTTACTTAAATAATCCTACAGGTGAAAGAGATTGCTACCAGGTGATACTATATGACAGCAAAATTATAGAGAACATTTGTTTATACCATTCCCAAAGTAATTGTTATACAGATTTTAGTTAAAGCTAATGTGGACAAGAGCAATTTATATCACCAATTAACTCAGATGCATTACCGTTTTTATCAGTCTTCAAACCATTGTTGTCCAATATGCCCATATTTACTTTTACTAAGTCCTAAAAGCACCATGAATATAATGCTAAAGTCTCCTTAAGCTATGCACCTAAACAAAATATATCAATACGGGAGCTCCGACATCAACAATGGATTATTCTACCAAGGAGATGTTGGCCAGGGGATCCAAGCCCCCACAAATGGTAAAGGCTCCTTGCCTCCTAACTGGGATATCTGCAGGAAGAGAGGCGATAAGGCCCTGCTGTTGAAGACCTGATACAAACATGGCAAAGATGTATGGAGACCGCACTTGCAAGTATACAGATGGTCTCTGGGATGCCAGAGAGTGTTACCAAAGACCACTAAACCAATAAAGCAAATATAGGTCTCCTTGAGTCAAGCAAGACTCCTCCGTCAGCACCAGCTACACCTCATCTGCCTGGAAATACTGTTCAGCAGTGGCAGCCATATGTCTGTATATCCCAAATCTAATTGGCTATTGGCTCTCTCCTTGGAGGAATAACCCACGGCTGATGTCACAAGCTTACATCCTCTAATGGTTAGGAGATGTTATAAACCACACGAAGACCCTGCCATACTTGACAGAAGAAAATGTAGATCATGAATTGACATACCATCCAAACATCTGTGTCTATACCAAAGTAACCTACCATAACAATTAGTACTGTTTAAATACCCATATATCGAATTGTGTGTGCTTCATTAGTAGGATCGAAAGGCTATATATTATACTGTTTAAATACCTAAATATCTAATTGCATGTGCTTCATTAGTAGGATCGAAAGGTTAAGCCTGGACAAGCTGGCAGCCCATGAAAGAAAACAGCCAGAACTGACTAGAGACCAAGACATCAGCTCCAGAGAAAGTAGAGTGTTTTGCTTCTCATCCACCTGTGCCCCTTTTCTAAGCCTAGGGAACAATCTGCGGAAGAGGGGGCATGGTAGAATGTAAGGGCTTCGATTGGGGTTAATGGTGAAACTACAACAATATAGACTGGACACTCATTTGATCAACTTGATTGAACATACAAGCCCCCCCTTTCAGGATGGTGGGACCCATGAGCTGTGTGGGTTTGGGCACAACTGCTTGCAAATTGGTTTTACATGAAGGATGCTTGTACTCACAAATTATCACCTATTGTTAAAAAAAATGAAAACAAAACAAAACAAAAAAGCAGAGAAAGATGCAGAAAACTTACGGCAGAATGCACGATCTGCGATGGGTAGGGGTGGGGTGGGGGGGAAGGGAAGGGGATATATGCCTGAACTGAATTGGAAAATGATGTATGAAATACACAAAGCATCAATAAAAATAAATTAAAAAAAATACCATCTCAATATTATTTTTTCAATGCAAGAGTTTCAATACCATTTTAAGAGATCTCAGGGATTATGCATTACATAAGTGGGTCAATAAATCATACCAGAAACTATGGGAACTGTATCCTTTTTTTTAGTGATGCCCTGTGACCATGAACTGCCTTCCAAATTATATCTAAACAAAACATACCTAAGTGCTTCTGCACCCAACAGTCTATTCCAGTGGTTCTGAAGTTGAACATGAATTATAATCACCTGGAGGAAAAACTTTGGAAATTACATTGTAAAACTACCCTTGTTATACTGATAATGCCAATTCTGGTGCCACAATTGAACCCCTAATATACCTCTTCAGTTCCTTTTTTTCTTTAAAATTTTTTTCAAAGCCAGATTTTATTGAAGGTTTGTGAATTTCATACAAAATTTCCAATCAAGTCTAGACCTATTCTCCCTCCCCCCCCCACTCCACCCCACCAGAGCTCATGCATTCGGCCAAACATGCTTTTCATCTTTTTCTCAGTCTCTTAAAATTTTTGATGCAGAAGTTGACTGTTTTGAGCAGAAGTTCACCGTTTTAGTCCATTCTTTGACCCAGTCTTTTTTTTTTGGTTCCTTCCAATCTGCATAACTCCAAAATATGCATATGTGCATGCCACATATATCTTTTAGCATCTTCAGCTTATGATTTATGGTTTTTAAACTTAGACTGAAAGATGTCATGTTTGAAGGCTCCTCCTTGGTAAACCCTGCCCTACACTGGGGTTCTCCCTTCCCATGGTCACCAAATGAGTAAATATTTTTAAATTATTTTTGTGTATATGAGAGTATCGTCTGCATGCATGTAAGTACACCCATGTCATGCAATGCTTGCCGAATCAGAAGAGGGTGTCGGGTCCCCAGGAACTGAAATTACAGATGGTTGTTAGACATAATGTAGGTGCTGGGAATCGAACCCAGGTCCTCTCCAAAAGCAGTGAATGGTCTTAGCCACTGCGCCATTTCTCCAGTCCCTCTTAGTTTTTCTTTAGCCGTCACTTTATTAGATCATTTTCAGATTACTACTCTAGGAAAATCAACATTTTATATATAAATTAATCCAGATACTGACACCATTTTTAAATATAATATTATCTTTCATGTATTTTCAGTTTACTTACACTGCTACTTCATAGAGCTGGGTAGATTTTGGATATATTCAATACTATTTCATACACATAATAATTGTTACATGTTTACTATAGTTTAAATTGTATATGTATGAAAACACTATAATAAGCCCATCATGTGGTATGGTCACATGAAAAGGTTTTTTAATGTTTATATGAAGATTAGAGAGATGGCTCAGCTATTAAGAACATGTGCTGCTCCTGGAGAGGAGCTGGGTTCAGTTCCCAGAAACCAGGCAGAATAGATTATATCTACCTATGACTCCAGTTCCAGATTATTGGACTCCCTGCGCTGCCTTTGTGGGCATTTCAATGCACATGATACACACACAAAGACATGTACACACACACACATTTAAAATATATACATAGATAGATAGATAGATAGATAGATAGATAGATAGATAGATAGATAGATAGATGTGTGTGTGTGAGTGTATGAAATTGCTATAAGAAATGCATTATTTATTTCATTTTTAAATTTTTTTCTGTTTACATACGTTGGTTCATGTTCCACAGTATAGCTCCAGAGAACATAGGACAACTAGTGGAAGTCGGTGCTCTTCTTGTACTCTGTGGGATTAAACTCTAGTTGTCAGGCTTAACACCCAGCACCAAAGTGCCTTTACTCACTGAGCCATCCCATAAACCCACAGAAGAATTTTCTATGTAGATTAAAATATAGAGTCACATGATAATAGGAATTGGTGATATTTAAGAGAGCAAAAACTCAACAATTATGTTGAAAATACAGAATAAATATTAATTTAGATAAATAACTGACAGAATCCTCTAGTTCAATCTTTTCAGATCAAAAGCTCCTTTACTAATTTCAAGAGAGATCTTCTAATGTATAAATCATTTATTTGGCAGTAATTAATCTTCTTTGAAATGAGTCCTACATTTTAGGATTTCAGGGGTTTTTTTTTCCATTTGATTTCACTTATGGAGCATACTAAGCTTAAATGTTTCCATAAAACAGTCACTCAAGTACTTGTCTTCATGTGTCCACTTCACTAGCCTTCCCTTGTCAATTTTTATCCTTCATCTATTCCCATGATAGAGTTAGCAGGTCTTTCCTCAACCTTAGTAGCTTATATCAGAGTGCAGTCTATCAACAGCCCCCTTACAAAGTGACTGTGCCATGTTTTAACACAAAATATCAATACAGAATCCACTAGAAATACTCTTGCTTTTTAAATAAAAACATCTTTTATTTATATAGGCTAAGAATAAGTCATCACAATAATAACATCCTTGTCTGCTTTCATAGAACAAAACATTATGATAAATGGAACTCATATTTGTACCCCCAAATTTATTTCCTTTGGTAAAATCACCTGTTCATTTTAGTCCATTCAAATATTTTCTACCTTTGGAGCTGGAGAGATGGCTCAGTGGCTAAAACACTAATTATAGTAAACATGTAGAAATTATTACGTATATGAAATAGTATTGAATATATACAACATCTATCCATCTGTACCAAGTAGCAGTGTAAAGTAACCTTAAAATACATGAATGAGAATAGTATCTTTAAAAATGGGGTCAGTAGCTGGATTAATTTATATATAAAACGTTGATATTCCTAGAGTAAGAATCTGAAAGCGATCTAATAAAATTGATGGCTAAAGGAAAACAAAGAGGGTCTAGATAGATGGTTCAGTGGTTAAGACCACTCACTACTCTTGCAGAATCCCAGATTCAGTTCCCAGGATACACGTGGCAGGTAACAACTTGTCCATAACTCTAGCTTCAGGGGAATTCGACCCTGTTTTCTGACTCCCACGGACATTGCACGACATGGTTGCACTCACCTGCATGCAGACAATACACTTACACACATAACAATAAAAATAATAAATAAAAATTCAAAAATATTCTGTCTTAGTACCATTTTCCAAAGCAAATCATTTCTTGTTTTACTTCAACAATGTTTAATGTTTTATGTTAGTTGAATATATGTGACATTGCTGTTATATTTCCTTGAGTGATAGATTTCCTTTATAGATATTTCTGCTAAAATTTATACATTCATGTCACTATCATTTGTGCTTTACATTCACTCAGCTAAATATTTTCTTGTCTCATCTTAGTTTTCAGATAATATGATGACAAAATATGGCATATGTTTGAAATGTGATTTAAATTATTAGCTAAAAGAATCAAAACTGAAAAGCAACCTTACATTTTATGTTACTTCCTACAAAAATACCTTAAGAAAAAATTTTCCTAAAAGAAGTAATCAATAAAAATAATGCTCAAAATCTTTGTGTTCAGTATTGTCTAGAAGGCTAAAGTTTAAAAAAGAAAATTTAAAAACTCAGGTAATAGCCCTTTATAGCTCTTTATTGAAATTCATTTTGTTCCTTAAAACAGAAATAATTTTCTCAAAACTGATACAATGCTACCAACATAGTAGGTGGTATAAATATAATTGATGGAGTGATATTTTTATATCTCTCATTAATCCAAAATAGCAGAGGATTAATGAAAATCCATGGTTGACTAAGTATTATAGAAATAATTAAATACAACAATAACTTTCCTACTGTCAAAAAATAATAATTACTTAAATAATTATAAGATTCTATCTTTTATACTAGAAAAGGAGAATTATTAAATAGAATCTCAAGGAATCCAAAAATTTCATTAAGCACCCATCTCAGGTTAAAAATAAATGAAAACTCTGCAAAATTTTGTTAGTCAAACAATTATTTAATAAGTATCACTTCAATTTAGTTTAAAATATACCTGTAGTATAGCAATGGAAAATAGCTTTTAATTTACATTAGGATATGTGGATTTGATAAATGGAATAAAGCACATTCTCATAGTTTGAATGAGAACTGTCCTCTATAGACTCAAGCATTTGAATACTTGGTCTCCTATGGGTGTTACAGAATGGGTTTTATGGAAAGGTGTAGAGGTGAAGCCTCATAAAGATGTGTAGTTAGAGGAAATATGTTAATAGGAGTAGGCATAGAAACTTTATAGCATCACCTCTCTTCTAGTTCTCACTTAGCTTTGTGGAGTTTAAGGTTGAAGATCTGATATCTCAGCTTCCTGATCCAGCCCATCTGCTGCCACACACGTCCCACCAAAATAAGCTTTCTTCCTTAAGTTGCTTCTAGTCAGGGTATTTTATCACAGCAACAGATAAATAAATCTAAACTCTTTTAAAATATAAAAGTTAACAATTTCTTAAACCTATCCAGAGAGAGAGAGAGAGAGAGAGAGAGAGAGAGAGAGAGAGAGAGGATTGAGATTTGTGAAGATGCGGTGATCCTCTAAATTAATCTTAAATTGGATTTAATTATAACAAATAAACTTACATACAAACTTCTACTGGATTTGATAAATTGATTCTAAGAGTCACTTTCAACAGAAAAGGTCAAGAATGCACCAGAATGTTAAGAAGAGTAACAAGATCAAGATTTACCATAAAAATTCATATGCTAGCCAGGCTTTGTGGTGTATGCCTTTAATCCCAGCACTTGGGAGGCAGAGGCAGTTGGATCTCTGTGATTTCAAGGACAGCCTGGTCTACATAGCGAGCTCCAGGCCAGCTAGGACTAAACAGAAACCCTGTCTCAAAAAGACAAAAAAAAATTTCATATGCTAAACTGTTAATTAAGGTGGTCTGCTGGACATGTGGCTACAGAAAGATTAATAAAATTAAATTAGTAACCCTGGATAAGAACCACACTTTCATAAAAATTTAAATGATAGACATGAAACAAAAAAAAGGGAATAAAATATAAAACATTCAGAAAATAATTCTGGCACAATCAAACATACACATGAAAAATTGTTCTTCCTTCACGCCAGTTAAATGGTGCTAACAGTTACTTTCTTTTCCTGTTTCTGTGAATAAACAGTGACCGAAACCAAGTTTGGGAGGAAAGAGTTTATTTGGCTTATAGGTTATATAGTACATCATGGAAGGAATCTAAGGAAGGGGCTCAAAGCAGGAACCTGGAGGCAGGAACTGAAGCAGAGACTGTAGATTACTTGCTTGCTTCCCTGGTTTACACAGCTACCTTTCTTATAAATCTCAGGCCTACCTGCCTAGGGGTGGCACTGTGGACAGTGGGGTGGGCACTTCTACATCAAGTAACAATCTTGGAAATATGCCTCATATATGCCCACAGGCTAATCTAATAGAGAAAATTCCCCAAATGAGGTTCCCTCTTCCCTGGTGTGTCAAGTTGGAAACAGAAGCTAATTTTGACAGTCCAAACCTTGTAAACTTTGTCACATAAATACATCACTTTAAGCCAAGATCTTTCTTTTCATTGTCTTCATGATCTCCCATTAATAGTGATATCACATTTAAAAACACAGTCCAATGTTTTAAATCCCCATAGTTTTTAAATACTCTAAGGATTTAAATTTACAAGTTCAGGGGCTGGAGAGATGGCTCTGCAGTTAAGAACACTGACTGCTCTTGCAGAGGACCCAGGTTTGGCCACATGGCAGCTAACAATGATCTGTAAACTCCAAATTAAGGGGATTTGACACCCTGTTCTGGCCTACTCAGGTAATGTTTGACATGAGTGCACTTATATGTGTGCAGGCAAAACATTCATACACATAAAATAAGCAATAGAATATTTTAAAAGTTCACGTTTCCCTTAAAATATCCAAACTATTAGCTGGGCGTGGTGGCGTATGCCTTTAATCCCAGCACTTGGGAAGCTGAGGCAGGGGATCTCTGTGAGTTCAAGGCCAGCCTGGTCTACACAGTGAATTCCAGGACAGCTGGAGCTATAGGGGGACCCTGTCTCAAAAAGACCACCAACAACAACAACAACAAAAAATCCAAATTCTTAACTGCAGTTTCATCTCCTATAAAATTAAAAGCAAGTTAAAAATGTCTTATTCCAGGAACTGGTTAGATAGCTCAGTGGTTAAGAGCACTGGCTATTCTCGCAGAAGACTCAGGTTCAAATCCTAGCACCCACATTGCAGCTAACAACCATCTGTAATTCCAGTTCCAGGGGATGCGACACCCTCTTCTGTTGTCTGCAGGAACTGCACGACATGGGCGCACTTACATATGTACAAGCAATACATTTATATGCATAAAATAAAAATAAATTAAGAAATAAAATGTCTTATTCCAAAATGGAAGAACCAGAGTCATAAAAAGAAAAACATTTAAGCAAAACAGAATTCCGGCAGTGTACTCCCAACTCTTAGTATCTCAGTGTCTGACATTTGAAAATAGCTCATGATATTCTGAGCTCCAAATGCTTGGTAGCCTCTCTCTGCCTCTGCCATTCACAGCACAGATAGCTTGTCATCTTCACTCATACCTGCCACTATTCTTAGTAAGTTATCCCATGGTCCTGGCATCTCCAAAACCCTGGGGTCTCCATTGTGACTGAGGATGTATACTCATCACTGACCTCTCCTGGTCTCTTCAGGTATGACCTTGCCACTGTGTCAACAACTTTTCTCCATGAACCTTCTTCCTTCAGTCCTGGGATATGCACTGCATCTGATTCTGCTACTTTACAATACCCTCACCTGGCCTCTCACAGTGAGAAGCTTCTCTCCATGACTCCTTCATGCCTTCAAACTGAGTACTGTGTGAACTAGACTCTTACACATTACCAGATTCGGGTTCCCACTTGAGTTATAGCCTTGGTTCTCTCTTAATGACATTTTCTGTTTGCTAACTCTGGTGAAATACTCGCCAGTGGATTTCGCCTCAAATATTCCAATCTCTTTTTAATCACAGCCAATTATTAAGCCCCAGCTGGTCAACATCAATTGTCTCAGTAAAGCAATGCTTTTACTTCCACAAATTCCTAATTAAAATATATCACACAATTGACCCTGATATGGTATTTGAGGGACTCTCAAGCTTTCCTCTGAAACTTCATAAGCCAAGAATCCATCAATCATACTTCTCACAGCAAAATGTTTTCAAGCTCCCACTGCAACATCTCATTAATCTCTGAGTACTCAGTAGTTTTTCTAGTCTAAACCTCCAATCTCTTCTACTTTCTTTCCAGTCCAAGACATAAAAGTCACATATTCGGATCTATTTACCTTTTTCTGCTTAAAGTGAATTTAAAGATGAAAGAAAAAAAATGAATGAAACGAAAGCTATATTAGTAGATTAATGAGAATGAGTGTCATGAGAAATGCACTTCTTAAAGTGCATTGAAAAAAAATCATGAACCCAAAGGCCCATAACTTTGATTATATTAATATTAATGGTAATATAAAACATCATAGTCTATTAAAAACAAAGAAAAGGGTAGAATATAATAGTTGTCAGTCTATGTATACAAACACTATAGCAACCAACAAAGTCAGCATAGTCATATATCAAGTTTCAGCTTAGTTTCACATTCAGTTCTAATCTTTATTATCTGTAACCTTTCTGGCCTGGGAGAAAGAACAAAAGTGAGATGGAAATTATAATGAAAATAGACATGGAACAAGGGATATGAAAAGAGATGAAATTATGAGAGGCATATGGACATTGATACTAGATATAAATTGAATAAACAGATGAAATAAGCTTATCTTGATTACTCGGAGAAATAAAACAAGTATGAAATATCTCATTTTTTAAAAATACAGTTGAACATTCAAGTAAGAAAAATATTAAGTTTTTCTAAAGAGTTTAATAAAATGTGCTGGTGGGAAGTAAATTGGGATACTCACTTTATTAACCAAATTGACAATGTCTAGTAAATATGTTCATGAAAACATATTCCTGGCTTAGGAATCTTACTTCTAGGTGACTGTTGTCTGAATTTGATCTTGTAATGTAAATATATTTATGAAGATGTTCATACTGAACTCTTCAAAATGATAAAATAGATAGTTTTCAGTAGGATGAATAATTTATAGATGCTAATTTATTAATATAATGGTAACATTTCAAACATATTTCATACTATACATAAGCTCTGTGGCAGCAATAGTGCCAAGTTTTTAAAAATCTTATGTCTAAGGTATATGTGGGATATTTTCTGTCTGAAAATATGAGAGAGTCAACAAGTTGAAGAAAAATAAGGACATTTTTAACATTCATCTCTATGTATATGAATTTATATTATATTTTGTACTGTTGCATATGTTTAACACAAAAATTAAATGTGTATTTATTTTAAAAATGCAATATATGAGATACACTTTTTAAATTTCTACATATTTGCATTGTCTGCAATATTCAGATTCTGGAAAAGATCCATATTCTTGAGGCCTACTTTAATGAGATGATACATATTTGCAGACTATAACATAGCTGTCTCTCATAGGAAAAATTGACTGTGGAGTAGACAATAGATTTGACTCAAAAATGAGTTGAATATGGTGGGTCAAATATGCTGGGCAACATCAGAATTCATGAAATTTAATCCATATCAGTCTTAAATAGCCTAAAATTATGGTTCTCTAAGAGTGAGGCATATTAGAAGGTTCATTTCTCACATTTGATAATGTAGAAGCAACATCATGTTTTATGTAGCAGAATGATGGTTTTTCTTCTTCACTATAAGTTAAAAATTAATTCATTATGGAAGGCCATTTTTAAGTCATGAAGTTGCTTCCCCATTGGAACATCTATGTATTCTGTTTTTCACACATGTGTTAGTTCATGATCCTCCCATTAATCCTGTGCTCTGTTTATGTTTCTTAATGCTGTCCCTTTTATTATAATAAACCAGTAGAAAAGCATAGAGATGTAAACTTTGGAGGAAATATTGATTTCTTAATTTTTAAAGATTAATTTTAGCATCAGGTAAATAATTCCCCTCCCACTGGATGAAATCTCGGAAATTCCCATAATTCCATGCTCTTGGGAATATATTGCTATACAGTCATTTTAAAGCACATATATTGCCTCAGTGTCCAATTCAAGATCATTGTAATTAATGCCTAGTCTTCAGTCAAAGAACTACATCCCTTCATTCTTGTACATGGCTAACTTCCCTGCCTTCTCTGAACAAAGAGGCAGAAAGAAGAAAAGAAACTTAAGAATAGAACTACTGTTATTAACTACTGTTATTTAACTACTGTTATTTACTGGCAAGTATATGAAAATAACCCTTTTCATTGTTGAGCACTTTTGTGGGTTTATTTCTACTGCTAAGCTTAGATTGGACTCATTAAATGGCTCAAGTCTCTTTTTTGCTTGGTCACTGTCTCTTCATAATGAGTATCTCTGACTAGCTACAATATCTTTCTAGTAACGGCTTAAAGCATCTCCAGATGGGCTTTAATTCCACGTAATCTTCATTTGGTGGGAAAGTGCTCTGCTTTGCTCTTTCTGTGGTTCCCCATCCCTGTCCAAAGATTACTCCCTCTCAGGCCCACTGCCTTTATCCTTTATAAACTTCCCTGATGGTTCATCTGGTGTGAGTGGTTCATATATTGCTTGTGGTGCCACCATTTTAGACCTGAGATCAAGATGGTCTTCTCCTGGCCTCTGAAAGAGATGCTGAGCTATAATATCCTCTCTAACGAAATCTTGCCACTCTTCCTTGACCATCTCAGATTCTTTTATAATCACAGAAGTGAGGAAGACTTTAAAAGTTATGGAAGCCCTTTGGAGTTACCTATTTCAAAGAATCTTCTGGGTATTCAGCCTTAAGCACACTCAAGTGTTACTTATCTTCTCACAACCTTACACACCAGAAATAAAGGATAACAACATCTTCATAATGAATGAGTCTTAAATCTTAAAATAACATTGCTAGATTTTGAAACCATGTGGTTTGGTTTCACAGTCCATCTTAACCACTGACACTCTGTTTGGCTTAATCTGAAATAGACTGAATATTTTGGAAAAATGATTTTGTAATGCAAAATTGTGGTCCTCTTTCTTTACTACCCATTATAATTAAAGTTCCTAAGTACACATGTTTATGGCTATATTCAGATATATTCTCTATATCTAGAGTATACACTTAGGCAAATCACATAATTTCTATCTTGCTTATTATAAGTTCATTTGCAATTTAGTATAAGATACAATATCTGAAATCAGTCTACAAACATATTTTCTTTGATATTTTAAGTGAACACTTTTTAAATGGTAGTTTTATATAATCACAAATTTGTGAACATATTGTTCCTTTTCAAATATGTTATGTGAGAATTACATCATTTCTTTTTCAACATAAACTTTCAGCAAAAGTGTAATAATGTTAGTCTGATGAGGTGGGAAATTGTAATTTACTAAAATATTTTTGAATGACTTTCTCCATTCAATAATGTGTAAATGATTTGGGAAGATTTTTTAAGCTTTTAACTTTCCATTACTCTTATATTTTACGCATCCATTGATTATGCAACATGGTGAAGGTAAGCAAGAGACTAATAATATCTAAGAAAGCACTCATAATCTCAAAAATAATGTGAAGACAGAAAGACCAAAAATAATATTTTGGGTGCTAGAGCAATGCCTCAGCAGTTAAGAATATCGACTGGTCCTCAGCAGAAGCAGGGTTTGGTTCTCAGCACCTACGTGGCAGCTAACAATTGTCTGTAGCTCCAGTTCCAGGGTATCCAATGTCCTCTTCTGGCCTTCTCAAACATTGAACATCACAGATATACTTACATACATGCAGCCAAAATACTTATTCACTTAAAATAAAAATTAAGTAATTAAAAATAACAGTTTAGATTGAAATTTAAGTAGATAATTTCAACTCCAGTTGGAAGAACAAATTACTTCTGATATAAAATACATAGTAAGAGTATTGCACAAATATTACAAAGTCTAACAATTTCTGAATAAGTGTCAAATCAAGATTATATGTTTGATGCAATGTGATTTTAATAGACTCTAGTGACATGAAAATGCAAATTATGTAATGTGTATTTTATATCAGTGAAAAAATAAAATGAGTCTTTGTCTTTAAAAGTCATTACGATTATTTGGATATTTATTTCATTCATTTATTGTTTTTATTCAAAGGATTTTTGAACCTGAGAGTTTTTTTTAAATAAGAAATATACAGAGTGATCAACTGGATAATACAAGTTCACTTAGAGAGATAGCAACTAGAGATGAGAACTTTGCTTCTTGCTTTGGGGACAGCAGGAAATAAATTCCTGACCTTGTTCCACTACATTGCAATTTAAAAAATTCCACTTGTGAAGAAAAAGATTGACTCTCAATTTTTCCTTATCTGAAGTCTTAAGTGAACTCATCCTTCCCTTTAAGCTGGTCTAGATATAACCAATCATGAGGAATCTGTTGAAAGCTATTTTAAAAAAATCAATAACATGTAGTCTACTCAAAAAGGTCAATCCAATCAAAACATCAGAAAAAAGTCTTGATTAGGGAGTTAGTCACTTTTAGCAGAGAACATAAAGTTAAGACCTAATTGGCTGTGACAAGGTTTATGAACTCAGAAAGCAGTATTTCTAGCTAAGGTTTAAAAAAGAAAGAGAAACTTTAGACTAAAAAAAAAAAACTTGAAAAATGTGTTTGCAAAAATTTGAGCAATCTTTATAATATTATTGAAATACAAGAGTTATTTTCCAGGTGACTATAAAAGCAAAATCATTTAACAAATGACTGTTTATAAGAAAGAAAAATACAGCCGGGCGTGGTGTCGCACGCCTTTAATCCTAGCACTTGGGAGGCAGAGGCAGGCGGATCTTTGTGAGTTTAAGGCCAGCCTGGCCTACAGAGTGAGTTCCAGGACAGCTGGGGCTATAGGGAGACCCTGTCTCGAAAAGACAAAAAAAAAAAAAAATAGAAAGAAAGAAAAATATTTGGAAATCAAATAAATGTATAATGGGATATTGAATACCAGGTGATACTTAAATCCACATGGTAGACTCACATGCATCGTGCAATATTAGCCATCATTAAGGCAATTTTTTCAATGATAACTGAAGCCAAGGCTGAGAAAAATGAAGAAAAATAAATGGAAAAGAAAACGCAAGAGCAGTTTAAAAATCATTGAATCAAAATAAAAACTTGCCCTTCAGTCAGAAATGCTGCCTTTGGGAAAAAAGAGTATATAGCTAGCTGGATGCCGAACATAAAAATTTCATTGCATAATTTTCTATAAGTTATGAATTAGACCCTATGCAAAATCCTTAACCATTAAAAAGCTATATTTTAAATTAAAATCAAGTATGCAAATACCAAATTGTTGTGATTATATATATATATATATATATATATATATGTGCATATATATACACACATATATTTCTTTACATTCAAATGTTTGTCTATTTTTTGACATTCACTTTTGGTTACCAAGTTAAGAATATAGGGGCATACAGTCTCAATGCAAATAAAATAATCATGGTCATAATACACAGAGTAAATACCTGTGGAGTACTCAACCATAAATGAGACATCTATAACATGTCCTCTCTTATCAAGGCCCTGGCCATCATGGAAAGGGTATAGAAAGACTGTAAGATCCAGATGTTGAGAAGAAACAGCAAAACTGTCTTCTGTACATACAGGACCACTGCATGTATAAACTCACAGGGAACTGTGGCTCCATGCATAAGACTTGTATAAGATCAAACCTATCAAAATCCCATTTTAGAGGTGGGATGAGGTCATGAGTTCCAACCTCTAACTGAAGACCTAAGGTTTTTTGATGGCTTCTGGGGTAGGGAGAGTCATTTTTATTTAAGTGTGTTCCCCCTGGGAAGTCCAGCATATGGTATCATCATAACCATATGAGTAGCAGATACTGGTATCAGTGAGCTCTAAAAAATAAAAGAAAGTATGAATTTGGGAGGGATAGGGGGTTGGAGATGGATTTGGGAAGAATCGATGGATAATTGTGTGTATATGACTAAAAGTAAATAAAATATTGTATTTGAAAAAGAATATGAGGCTACAGTCTTAATGGGGCTATAATAATGAAGAAAGTAGTTCAGAATTGAAATCCCAAGAACAAGCATTTCTTATTCATAACTTGGTTTTCATCATTTCTTTTCCCTTCTATCTTTGGCACTTTGCTAGGCACTAGGGCTGTGCAGTGAACAATACAAACTTAAATCTTTGTAATTTTGAAGTTTAGAGTCAAGTGAGGAAGATAGATACCAAACTCATAATTCTAGAGGCAGTTATAATCAAAAGAAACAATGAGGGCTGGATAGATGGCCTAGCAGTTAAGAGCGTGACTGCTCTTGCAGAGGACCCGGGTTCAATCCCCAGCAGCCACATGGCAGCTGAGAACCGTCCGTAACTCCAATTCCAGGAGAACTCCAGTTCCAGGGGAATCCGACACCCTCTTCTGACCTCCGCGGCATTGCACGACATGGGTGCACAAACCTACAAGCAGACAGTACACTCATACATATAAATAGATAAATAAAATTAAAAAAAATTAAAAAAAAGAAACAATGAATAAGCCCGAAGAACATTACAGAAAAAGCAAAGAGCATGTCTGGATGTTTTAGTTGGGGGGAACAGGATGCATGGTAAACCATACATGGAACATATTCAGAATGGATGAAAATGGACAATGTAGCAATCAGAGGAGATAAGTTATTCAAGAATTTATTTTCTGAGTTAAGAATTTGGAATTGGCCGGGCATGGTGGAGCATGCGTTTAATCCCAGCACTCTGTGAGTTCAAGGCCAGCCTGGTCTACATAGTGAGTCCTAGGACAGCTGAGGCTATAGGGAGATCCTGTCTCAGAAAGAGGGAAAATAATAATAATAAAAAAAAAGAATTTGGAAATGATTTGAAAGTGCAATGGAAAACCACAAAAAGAATTTTAAAGATGATGCTGTGGTCCATATTAAACTTTGGAAAGACCATTCTTGGTGATTGGGTCCAAATTAATTAGAAAGGGGCAAGTGTAGATTTAGAGCAATTAAAACATAACTTCAGCATTCCCAATAACAGTGGCTAATGTTCCCATGTTGCTGTGAAGGAAAGCAGTGAGTAGCATATGTTGAGAAAGTGTTGTCAATAAAACTTGGTGATTTATTAGATATAATGGGTCAAATGTGCATCCTGTTTCACTGTTTCAGAAAAGATAATTATAGGAAGGACTTTAGAATCCATTTATGTCACTATCTAGATTATATACAGACCATTTATTCTAAATATTTGTAGACACTAATTTCATTTAATTTGGCCAATTTTATCTTATAACACACACAGTTTGCTCACAGAAAGCATAGTTAAAAATCTTATTTTAGCTGAGTGTTACTTTTTAGGAAAAGAGTAAAACGTTAATAAGGAAACTATATATGTGTGTGTGTGTGGGTGTGTGTGTGCCATTTTTTCTTCCTTTAGTTATTCTTGCAGTTTAATGTACACCAGTATACTAAACTACATAATCCTTGAGGCTCAATTTATGTATTTAAAAGAATCAAATATGCTACATGATCCCTGGGAAGCCTGTTGAAACTGGTTTGTCTTTTTGTTACAGAAAGTATCAACAATTTGCTGTTAAGAGCTGGTATGTGCTTGGCCAAGACAAGACCCTTTAATCCTTTTAAAAGCCTCTGATTTGGGTGACAATGTTCAAGGGAAAGACACAGGCAGTTAAATATTTTAATTTTGTGTTGTTATACGACAAAGACTTGAAACAAAATTTAAGATAACAATAACTTCAAAACAGAACTTTGTTAGTACTTCATTTTATGTTTATGAGTGTAATCCCTGTATGTATGTAAGTACACCCATGTTGTGTAGTCTCTGCAGGAGTGTGTTGGATCCCCTAAAAAGGGACTTATGGACGGTTGTTAGCCACCATGTGGGTGCTGGGAACTGAACCCAGGTCCTCCATAAGAGCAGCCAGTGCTCTTAACCACCGAGCCATCTCTCTAGCTTTTCATTTTATGATTTGATGTCAATTATTTTTAATAATTCAGGAACCAAAACATTATATCTGTATACAAGTTGATATGATCTAGATATCCATGAATGTATTAGTTTACCATTCTCCACATAGATTGTAAATGTTATTGTGATTATTCTGCTAGAAAAAGATAGAGGGTCATGGTGCTGGAAGTGAAGGCTGTATAGAAATGTTCCTTAAGTGTTTTACTTTTGATTCTTCCTCAAAGATATCCATGAGCAGCACAATTCATGTATCAGGCTCTCTTCCATTGTAGGTTAGGCCACCTTGGACAGACAGATCATATCCTTTCCTATCACATATTTTCACTGATGAAATTGGATTTACACTGTCAGACTTATCTTAATGAGCTATTATGTATAATATATATGAGAATTTTTTAAACCATATGTTCTGGAGCATTGCTTTAGATTGATATCATATGTTGGACAATTTGTTGTCTGTGAAATACAGTACTTCAGATTAGGAGTCCTGAGAGTTGACTGAAATTCTACAATTTGTTTAACCTCCACTATAATACTTCAGTTCTTTTCTTTTTTATAAAAGAAGTAAAATCTTTTGAGAAGATTTTACTAGATTTCTAGATGCAAGAATTTCTCAGTCTTGTTGGTGGGATAATTTTTGACCTGGAATGGTCATTGGGCAATACCAGAGGGTTACTATGGTTTTCACAACTAACAGGAATAATGCAGCCATTTGACATGTAGAGGTTAGGAATCCTGTTAAATATGCTACTGTGTGATGCACCCCTCCCAACAAAGAAGGATTTAGGGTAAAATGTCAATAATGAAAAATGAAATAAACCTTCTTCTAAGACCTCACATGACATTACAATTCTGTGATCCATAAAGAACCCAATAAATTATTCAATGTAATAATAGGTATACTTAATGTGCATAAGTTTCCTTGTATTAAAATAAATATTACAATATATATGACATTTACTTTTAAAACAGTGATTATGATTTAGCAACAATAAATGTAAGGGTTTTAGTATAATTACTGCCATTATAAACTACAGTCCCACATGTGATGATTCTTTAGTTAATCGATTTCTTTTTTTTTTTAATCAATTTCTGCAGAGCGACTATTTCTGTCTCTGTAAAATTCATTAGTTGAAATTCTAAGCCGGGCATGGTGGTGCGTGCCTTTAATCCTAGCACTTGGGAGGCAGAGGCAGGCAGATATTTGTGAGTTCAAGGCCAGCCTGGTCTACAGAATGAGTTCCGGGACAGCTGGTGCTACAGGGAGACCCTGTTCCGAAAAGACCAAAAAATAAAAAATTTAAAAAAAGAGAAAAGAAATTCTAATCTCCAATGTTTAGCACAACAGAATGGAAACCACAGAATAGAATTTATTCTCTTTTTAACAGTGGAAACATTATAATATTTCTCTCTGTATGTCTTCAACTACTATGGAAGGGCCTTGGGAGTAGTTCGGAAGTAATCCTCACCAATGACCAGATCATGCTAGTGCATGCCATAATTTCACACTTCTAGCCTCCAGAGTAATAGGGAATAAATTCTTTTGCTTAAGCTACCTACCTTAAGCTATTCAATTTATTACAACATGCTGGACTAAGACTCTGAAATCCTTCAAATCTATAATTAGATTTCAAAAAACAATTATAATTGACAGAAGAGAGTATTCATGGCACTTGCTGTTAAGATATGACTACTTGGGTTTTTCTCAAATACATGAATGACTGTGTAACATTGGGAAACCTCTCTTTGACCAAGCTTGTTACTTGTAATATGTGACTGATAATCTAGTTTGCGTTTTCAATGGGATCATTCAAGGAAAATCTTTTGGCATGGTATCTGCATATACATTCAATACTAGTTATTGCTGTAGTTAGATCTAAAGGTGAATTTTCATTAATTTATTTGCAGAGAATTTATTTATTATAGCCACTCAGATTTATTGCTGCTCATTAGCTTTTGTTAATAACAATTTTTGTTCCAATGTGCAATCTTCCACCTGGATAAATTATGCATAACTTTGAGTCTCAGTGCCAATGGTCCTTGAAGGTGTCCTGTCCATTTCATATACACAGATATAACCATTCCATCCCAGTTATCTCTAAAAACAACGAATCCTAATATACTTAAACGTCTTTATCCATACATACTTGATATATAGTTTGAAACCTGATCCCTTAAAAATTCCTTCATTGAAATGTTAATGCCCAAAATTATATAGTATGAGGAAGTGGACTTTTGGGAGTGATTAGGTGATGGAAATAGTGCCATCAAGAAAGGTATTAGTGCCTACATTAAAAAGGCCCAAGAGGGGCTGGAGAGATGGCCTAGTGGTTAAGAACACTAACTGCTCTTACAGAGGAACTGGGTTCGATCCCCAGCACCCACATAGCGGCTGAAAACCATCCTTAACTTCAGTTCCAGGAGAATCCGATGCCCTCTTCTGACCTCCGCAACATTGCACTACACGGGTGCACAAACCTACATGCAGACAGTCCATTCATACACATACGAGAATAAATAAATAAATAAATAAATAAATTAATTAATTAATTAATAACCCTCCTTAAAAAAATAAAAATAAAAAATAAGAAAAAGGCCCAAGAGAGAGGCTCTTTTCATTCACCACATGGGAGGAAAGCAAAAAAGGATCTGTTTATGCATCCGAAAATGGGCTGATGCTACACATCAGACTAAGCAATGTCTTAATCTAGGACTTTCCAAGCGTCAGAACTATAAGGTTATTACCTTACTATTTTCAAATAACTGTATAGTATTATGAATGGAATGAGATACTGTCAGAGTATATTGTTCATTTGTCCATGTACACTCCCCCAACACACACACAGTCTTTGCAACTGAGATGACATGCTGCTCTGAATGCTATTTGTATGTATGTCACATACACATTGGGCCCTTTATAAATTGGTAAACTAGATTAAAACGAGGAAATCTCTTACTCCAGCAATAAAAGGTAAAATTGAATTTACAAGCTGAAATTAAATCTTTATAAATAGATGAGAACTTGAAGAGGAGAAAAGTCCCTTGTTTGACAGGATAAAATGATTAATGAAAAGCAGATCTCAGCAAGATCTATTTATATCTAGATTCAGGGTATTCTTGATTCAAGTATATAGGAAATGCGTGGATTTTACAGGAATGACACAATAGATTCTATTTTCATTCTGATATTCATAATATGTTGAAAATTTAACAAAAGAACAGCTGTTTATAATACCTAGAATATGGATTTTCTTGAAATGAAGATAAGACATTCTAGAGGGTAGGTTTCACATATACATAGTGCTGCTATTCAAATCTTACATGGCATTAAAAACTTACTCTCATGCGGGACACTTAAGCTAAAAAGATAAGAAAAAGGTAAGCCAAACAATAATACTCTATCCAATATTCTTTTCCAAAAGTAATGGTTGATGTTTTCCACCACATTAAAAGAATAAAAGAAATAAGTAATGTCAACATTTCCATGTTAGAGGTATTAAAAAGTGACCAGTAATAAGATTTATGCAAAGGACTATAATTATTCGTGGAAGAAAGAAAAACGACTATCACTAACATTGCCCATAGCATATCAAAAGTAGCATACATGACAGGAGTCAGTTCAATTTATAGTTGTGTCAGATTAGCAAATCAAATGTATTACAATTGCTCTGTGAAGATTTATAGTTTACTTTTATATCACATTCTAAAACTCTAGGAATCATATTTATAATGTGATAAAACAGATTGGTAGGTAACTATGATGTGTTTAGCGCTGAATTATAAGGACTTACTTCCCACCTGAAGACCAATGGAATTATGAATGCAAAGATATTTTAAAAATAATTTTAATTAAAAAGATAATTGAGTATTAATCCATAGTGACCAGGTTAATATGAAAGGAAAAATATTCACTGTAACAGAATGGTAGAAGCTTGAAATTCATACTTAGTAACTCACTTAAAAGACCTGAATTTGGATCTCAGCTTTTAATGTTTATATGTTTGTCCATAAGAAGCTGTCAGCTTGGGTATATCACAGAAAACAAAAACAGAAAGAGGACACAAAAGGAGAAGGTGTTGAGGAAGAAGATGGCAGTAGGACTCACATGAAATGAAAGTTAAAAAGGAGATTACTCGGAATGGAAGGATACAAAAGGGAAGGGGGATAGGGAAGAATAAGGAAGGAAAATCAACAAAAACACATTTTATTTGAAAGTGCCATAGTGAACCTAATGCTTTGCATGCTAACTAAAATGATTAGCTTAAAAAAATAAAACTAGGGGCTGGAGAGATGGCTCAGAAGTTAAGAGCACTGGCTACTATTACACAGAACCAGGGTTCAATTCCCAGCACCCACATGATAGCTAACAATCATCCCCAGCTCCAATTCCAGGGGATCCAATCCCATTTTTCTGAATTCTGTGGACATTGCACTACACACGGGGTGTATGTACATACATGGAGGCAATACACTCATATACATACAATAAAAAGTAACAAATAAATTTTAAAAATATGAAAACCAAATAAAGAGAAACCCTGCCTGAACCTTGATCTTACAGAAGTTCTAACAAAGAACCAGTTGATTATCCACGTTAAACTCTTCAAAGACTCAGGAACTGATGACAACAGATGTCTGTGGAAGGTGGAACAGTTATGGAGTGGAAGCAAGAAGAATCACACCCTTAACAATCAGATAGATATTGATGACCTTCCCTGTCATGGCAAAGGCTACACATTCCTTTTCTATAGAGGCTGAATGAGAGTCTGCAATATAGGGTGCCTGGTGACACTAACAACACACATTTTTGTTATGTGTATTATTCCTCACACTGCTCAGGTATAGTTCTGAAGAACAGAATGAACTCTTCTCTGTTTATCTGCTCAATGCAAGATTCAAGAACCTAAAAATACTTGCAGCAAGGATTTTCCCCAGATAACCAGAAAGAGAAACTATGAAGCATATAATCAATAGATTTCTAACCAAACGTCTTCGTTATATCCTACGTTTAATTTTCAAGAATCAAGAACAATTGGAAATTATGGTAAGCAGCTAGGCATTGTGGTACATGTCTTTAATCCTAAATCTCATGGGGGAGAGCCAGGCAGATCTCTGTGAGTTGGGGATCAGATTGGTGTACATAGTGAAACACAATCTCAAAAGAAAAAAAAAATAAGAAAAGAAACTTTTATGAAGTCTTGAATATGAGAGCGAATTAAATATGCATCCATATAGATAATGGGAACTCACAAAAAATGGCTATTATAACAAGAAAAAAAAGATGTTCCCAAACAGCAAAAGAACTAACTTTAATATCCTCACGGACATAAGAAAAAAGGTTACTCTCATGTTAGAAGTATGTGTTGCTTTAGAAAAGGAGATAAGCAGAAAAATGATGTCTTAGTAATGAAAAAATAGGTATCAGAAAAATATTAATAAAAAATGGAAGATAAAGTCTAGGACATTTCTCCAAAAGTCAGAAGGGAAAGAAATGGAAAATTACTATACCAAATGGTTCAGGTTTAGTTAGTGTTTCTGAAATCACAGAAGCCAAAATTACAATGTAGCATAAAAGAAAGGCAGGAAATGCAGAACTATGAAGTAGAGTTGAGAATCTGACAGAGAACTACATCTTTATAATAATTAGAAGTCAAGACAATAAAAATACATTCATAGTATAACCATGGTATTTAGAGACTTAGAAGTAAACACTCAGTGTTACCTATAAGAAGCATCTGTAATTATCTATAGAAAATGGATTATATTGTGTCTAGGGTAGATGATAAGTTTATATTTTATTTATAACACCTTTCACAACAGGATTTCAAAATATATTTACAATAGAACTATGATGAAAACAAATACTTTGTGTCACTTGTACTATAAATGAAATAGAAAAACACACACACACTCACACACCAATGAGTACATTGCTCTCCTAAAGAAAATGGAAATCCAATCATGTGTAAATATTATATTTTAATATGAAATAAACAACAGGTATTTTAATTTTAGTTTTTCCTAGACAGGGAATATGATCCATAACTGCTATTCTAATTTTTAGTTGCTGTGTGATACAAAATTCAGAGGGGCTGCCTTAAGGGGACAACATAGTGCGTTATAAAAGAAACATAAAACTAAATCAATTACTTTTAAATGACTGGCATTTCATTTAAGTAACTGTCCGTGATTTTTATTTAAATTTCCTCTTTAAGGAATTACGTGTTAGGGGCTGGAGAAATGGCTCAGCAGTTAAGAGCACTGGCTGTTCTTGAAGAGGCCCCAGGTTCAAATCCCAGCAGCCACTTATGAACATGCAGACAATACACTCACATACATTAAAAAAGATATATGTTCCTTTACTTTTAAGAAAATACCATTTAGGGTCTAGGGAGAACTGCTCAGTGGGTAAGAATGCTTGTTTCACAAACATAGGGGCTTGAGTTAGGATGCCCCACTTACAATGCTTCATGTGCTCGTCCCTCAGTGGTGGGTGGGACAGAGACAGGAGGATCTCTGCAGCTTGCTTTCCATTTGCTCTATCTAAATAAACGGTAAACTCCAGGTTCAGTGAGAGTCCATTTTCCAAAGGACTAAGGTACAAGAACAGTAGAGAAAGACACAAACAACCTCCTTTCATCTGTGCACACTCATAGAATACCTGTGTGCATGTACACACACACATACACACACACACTATTTGTCAAACTATGTAAATTAATTATTCAACTACTTGTTTCTTTATCTATGTAAATATTTCAGGTGATTCCTAAACTCTATAAATATCTTGGAATTACTGACATTCAAGGGAGCTTACTTTGTCCTTTTATGATAAAAGCCAAAATTATTCTTCACATTCTAAATACAATAAGCAATCCAGGTTTAAAAATCCTATGCCCTGGGGCTGGAGAGATGGCCTAGCGGTTAAGAGCACCGACCGCTCTTACAGAGGACCCAGGTTCGATACCCAGCACCCACATGGCGGCCGAGAACCGTCTGAAGCTCCAATTCCAGGAGAACTCCAGTTCCAGGGGAATTGGAGACCCTCTTCTGACCTCCGCAGCATTGCACGACACGGGTGCACAAACCTGCATGCAGACAGTACATTGATACACACACAGAAATAAATAAAAAAAATTAATAAAAAAAGATATTAAAAAAAATCCTATGCCCTGAGACGAGTGCAATTCCCCTTTGTTTCAAATCACATTGCACTATGTGGTCATTTGATGACCGACACAGCAGGCTGAAATGCACTTAAATGAGCTGGAAAACAGAAGACCAGCAAACACTCAGGAATCAATATAGAAAAAAAAAAAAAAAGACTGACAAACAATGAAGAAGCATACCCCTAAAATTTCCAAACAGATCCGCAATAAATTCAGTGCAAAGAACATAATTTTCAAATAACCACCTACCAAATATGTGTCTATTTTCAAGAATTTTTTGCTGCAAAAAATAATGGTTAGGTCAATTTAGCTTTTTCTATTTTCATCAATAGCCTACTTTCTCTCAAAATTTGACTGTATTAGGGCTGGAGAGAGGCCTAGTGGTTAAGAGCACGGACTAGCTCTTGCAGAGGACCCTTGGTGTCAATCCCAGCACCCACATTGGCACTGAGAACTGTCTTTAAACTCATTCGCAGGGTATCCGACACCCTCTTCTGACCTTTCGTGGGCATTGCACGACACATGGTCACACAGACCTACATTGCAGACAGTAACATTCGTATAACATAAAAACATTGCTGTATTAAGTAATAGTTTACAAAATAAATACTACCCTCGTCCTTGATAAAATGAAAAAATGAAAACAGCAAAAAAAAAAAAAAAAAAAGGAAGGGATACTCTCTACTAGTGAGTGAATATGATAAAATATATCTGTGAATGAGTTCGTTTGAATATATACAACTCAACTCATTTGTGAAATTCAGGAGCATTTTAATGAAATTCTATATAAAGATCGTGCAATGAAATGTTATAGTTATATTCTAGTAAGACTTCTTAAATATTTTGTTTTCAGGAAAATAATAATCACTATTTTTAAAAATGCATTCAATGCAGTAAAGCAAGACAATCTCAGAAACATTGTAAACCAAGCCATAGTTAGTCATCAAGAACCACCTGGGAATAATCTACCATTTGGTTATTCAGGGGATAAAAATAACACATATCATTTCTTAAACAGGAAAATAAGACATTCAAAAATTATTATGCTTATTCATGTTTAATTATTCCAAAAATAATTGAAGCGACAGAGAACATAATTTATCCTTCACACAAATAGGTTTTTGATTTCCTGCAAAAACCTAAGAGTATCATTCAAAGACACACACATGCCAGAAATCTATGTCCTTGTTTCAGTTGTGAGAGATCCTTACCCAAATCTACCCTGGCCTTGTAACACAGTTCCTCAGTGAACTTTTCCAAATGCTGCTGTTTGGTTTGATGGTCTTTTGATCCATGCCATCTTCCTCCCAATCAGCCAAAAACCAACTTTCATTGATTCTTCTCCATCATCTTTACTACAAGTTTATCTATGAAATGGTAAGATGTGTACTTCCAATTGCTTCTGAAAGGTGATCTCCCAAATATCACCTTTTTAAAACCATATTCATTGTCTTTTTACCTAGGAAATGAGCTTTCCAATAACTTTTGTGCCACCTGACTTATTTCTCTGTACTTTGTTCCACTGTCTTCTTTGAGATTACCTTATTAATTGGGCTATTCTTTCTGATTTTATTAAAAATATAAATGTTAATACATATAAAAGTATATGGATGAATAATTCAGTTTCCTTAGTTTTTTTTTTTTTCTTTCTGGAACTATTCCTTTTCATTGATTCAGTTAGCTAAACTTCTGCTTTAGTTGGCTATAAAACTGCCCAGTTCCTGAAGCATAACTTTCCCCCTCTTTTGCCATTTCCTAAGGCTAATCTTGCAGAAATCCTTTGTCATATAAACCCTAATCCTTAATTATAGTACTACTCAAATAGCGTTTTTACCATGACTAGTTGCTTGACTGTGCCTTTGAAACAAGCTCTTTGTCCTGGCACTGACACGCTCAATTCATTTTTGGTGTTTCATTACCATTTTTCCTAACGGTATCCTGGGCAAAGAGCAAAATCTAACAATGAGAAAAGCAATAAAGTTCAATTAATAAAATGAGCAGGTCTTTATCAATGCTTTGGAAATAATTTTTTTTCTATGTGCAATACTGATGGTCAAAGCAACTAGGTTTTTTACATGTCAAGCAAACATTTAACCACTGATGTGTACCCTTAGGCTCCTTTTTAGAACTTTTAATATAATAGCTCTGCTGACATCATAAATTCTATAATACTAAACAAGTGCATAGTTTTTTAAAATTTTAATTATTATTTTTATTTTTGTGTATGAGTGCATTGCTTACATGTACATAAGTGCACTCATGTTGTGCAATGCTTGCAGAGGACAGAAAAGGGTGTCAGGTTCCCTGGAACTGGAGTTATGGACAGCTGTTAGCCACCATATGGGTTTGGGAAATGAACCCAAGTCCTCTGCAAGAGCATCCAGTTCTCTTAACTGCCTAGCCATCTCTCCAACCCCCATGACAGTGTAGTTTAAAAAGTCATTTTTGTGATTGTTATGGATATGTGTGAGGACATATTAATCAAAGGAAAAGGCTTTTAATTCCCAACTTTTTCCTTACTATAATAGTTGATGTGGTCAACCTGACAGAATCTTGGGTCACCTAAGAAATGAGCCTCTGGGTATGTCTGTGGGGGATTCTCATGGTTAGATTAATTGAGGTGAGAATATCCACACGGTGTGGGAGACACCATTCCCTGGGCAGAAGATCTTGTTTTGTCTAAGAGTAGAGAAAGGGAGCTGGACACTTGCATGCATGCATTGATCCTTCTGTTTCCTGAATGTGAATGTGATGTGACAAGCTACCTAAGGTTCCTGCTGCTTTGACTCCCCTTCCACCCCCCCCTTCATGATGTATGAACTTTGGAATTCGAGCTAAAATAAATCCTCTCAGCCTCAAGTTGCTTTTGAAAGAGTAGTTTATCACAGCAACAACAAAAGAACCAAGATATTTGTGAAAACTTTGGCTGCAAATACAGACATGATTTTTCTATTGGCAGACGTAACTACTGATCCACTTAAAAATGGGCCTTTTTATTGTAATGCAGATGAATCAACTCTTTTCCAAATATAAGAGGATAGTAGAATATTTCCAGTGTTCACTTGTATATAGAATTTAACTTTCTTCATTTTCTCTGAACCCCTGTCTTGTTTTGATTTTGCTTTGTTTTTGGATAATAGAAGGATATTTCAAAGGAAGGCTTTCTTTTACATTTTTTATTGAGGTTTTGTGCAATTCATACAACATTTCTCAGTCCAATTTAGACTCATTCCCCTTTCCATGTCCCCCACCCGAGTTCATGCATTTTGCCATACGTCTTGCATCTTTTTTTCAGTCATTTTAAAGTTTTTCTATGCAGAGGTTGTTTTGGGCTGAGGGTTACCATTTCAGTTAGTTCTTTGAACCAGTCCTTTTGTTGTTCCCTCCAATTTGTATTGCTCTGAAATATGCATATATTCCTCACACATATACCGAAATTATGACATCTGAATGTAAACTGTATTCTTATGGTATCATCAGTTTCTGATAAGGGTTTTTCCATTTGATAATTTCAACTGGTACCTGGGAAAAGTAGCCTTCAAATTCAACAAAAGACCACAAAACACAACACAAAAGCATGCATGTGAAATCAGTCAGAGAGAAAGAGAGAGAGAGAGAGAAAGAGAGAGAGAGAAAAAGACCTTAATAATTGTTGAATGAGTGATAAATGAGGGATCTTGTCGACATTTCACAACTCGAACATTTCACAAAATTATCCTTTTAAAATAAATGTTACAGAGCTTGTGAAAAATATTGTTTTCAGTTAAACAATAGCCCCTAAAATAAAGAAATATCCATTCACTTACTCCCAAATTTAAAAATGTTTTCTTTGGAAAATATAAGGCCCTGGCAGATTAAGGATCCAAGTAGACCCCAAATTCAAAGGCAAATCATTTTATAAGAAAGGCAGGGGAATGTCTGCGATGATCAGAAGGAAAAATCACATACAGCAGGTAAATGAATTTAAAGTAGATTTTTGGCATTTTATGTCATTAAAGTGTTACAGCTACTCACAGATAGCAGAGCCTTTGATTCCAGAATGGAAAAAATAAGAAACTTTTATTATGTAAAGTTAGTAGATGTATAGTAACTTGCTATACTAGTCATAGGAAACCAGTACAGATACCAAGAAAATGTTTTAGTAAGTTAAAGACTCTCATTGTTGTCAAATTAACACTATTCTATGAGAAGTGTCATTTTTTTTTTGTTTTTTTTTTTTTTTTGGTCTTTTTGAGACAGGGTCTCCCTGTAGCCCCAGCTGTCCTGGAACTCGCTCTTTAGACCAGGCTGGCCTTGAACTCACAAAGATCCGCCTGCCTCTGCCTCCCAAATGCTAGGATTAAGAGAAGTGTCTTCTTTCTTCACTTCCTCCCCATCCCCATTCCCCAGCATCCCATCATATAAGCTTCCACTATGAAGGATCTTCAGAGTCTCATTTGGACCTACTATCGCTGAATTATACAGTCTTCCTTTCTTAACACTAATAGTATTACTAGTATAACATGTGTGGGAGTTGAGAGATGGCTCAACTTTTAAAGAACATTGGCTGTTCTTGCATTTTAGCTCCCTCATACACATAGTAAACAGTTCCAGAAAACATAAAGGTCATGGTTCTCACTAAGAAAACATCAGACACATAAGATTAAGATAGATAGAAAGAAAAAGAGATAGACAGACAGACAGAGAAAAGCTGGGGGGGATGGCTCTGTAGTATACAATTTGAGATTATGATACTTATTTTAACTTTGCAGTGCTGGGGAATTGAACCCAGGACCTCACACATGCTAGGGTTCTCCTATAGAGCTCCATAGTCTACCCTTGCTTCTCATGTTCACCATTGGCAGAAGTTTCCCGATAGTGCAGTTTATGGAGCCTTGCACTCAGTAAAGGCCAGGACATAGGAAAAATTGCAAATTCCTTTGTTAGGTTAATGCAGCATACATTTACATAATAAAAGTAGTTCTATTTATATGTAAAGCTTTTCAAGTTATTTAATATTAAACTTTATTTACAAGCCACTGGCAAGACATAGTCTAAATGTCATAAAATATCATAAGTCCAATATCACTTATCAGTTAACAGTAATTTCTATCCAGTTGCTACAGTTTTTCTAATGGATAACTTACTAATGTATCTACACATTTTCTTTTTAAGTTTAGATGCTCAAATAATCATTAGCTGACTTTAAATTACTCATCTATATATAGTCAGATAATTATATTGGGAAAGAAATTGTGAATCCTAAATTAACAAAGGCCATCTTTGTGTTCAGGGAATTAATAGTCACAGTAAATTGACAAATCAATTATTAGTTTTTCTTTGTCTATTTTAAGAAGGAAAATGAGACCAGTTACTTTTTGCTATTTAAGAAGGGTTTATAACTTGCTTCTTTTTAAGGACTAAAAACTATGATGAGCTAGCTGACTCTTCAATCAGCTTTTCTCACATTAGCTTTCACAAGACATTCTGTTCATGAACATTCTAAGTACTTCCATTTTCCTAAGTGCCTTGAAAAGAAATTTCATGCTTAAAGATCAATGTAAGAAGAAAAGCGTCTGTTAAAATGTACTTGAGAGAGCGGAAGTACAAAAAATTGGAATGAGAAAATAGGAGGCAAAAACGAACAGAGGTAGATCCAGGAGATAGGCAGTAAAATAGCAGGGGTGGGGAAGAACAAAAATCTGAGAAACTGTGATCTAAACAGTGGTGTTGACCTAGGATTCTCAGTTTGAAACCTCATCACAAAATTTGTCATTTTAGAAGGTGGGGCCATTGAGAAGTGATCTAGTCCTAAGGGCCCCACCTTTATAAACAAGATTAATACCTTTATAATCAAGGCCCTAGATTGCTGCAGTTAGTCTTGTAACATGTGAAGATACAGCCAAAAGTCACTCTGTATCTGTAAAGGAGGATGTCCCCACTGGGCCTAAAATCTGCTGATACATTGATCTTAGAATTTCTTTCAGAATGATGAAAAATATATTCTCGTCATCTATAAATTTGTTAGTAAAAGCTACGTTGTTACAGCAGCTAAAAATAGTTAAAATAGAAACAGCTCAAGGTCGAGTTTATATTCAACTGAATAATTTCTAGATTTTTTTATTTGTTGAGAAACACAATCTGTTAATAATGAAGTAAAAACTGAGGACCAATACTATTTTAAAGTACTACAAGAAAGCAGTTTTTAAAAATTATTTATTTTTTAATGTGTATGAATGTACTTTCTGCATGTAGGTTTGTGAACCCATGTCATGCAATGCCACGGAGGTCAGAAGAGGGTGTCAGATGCCCCCCTGGAACTGGAGTTAAAGATGGTTCTCAGCCGCCATGTGGGTGCTGGGGATCGAACCCGGGTCCTCTGCAAGAGCATTCGGCACTCTTAACCCCTAGGCCAACTCTCCAGCCCCAAAAGTAGTTTATTTAAGGGGATGGCTTACGTTCAGCTCTCAACAAATGAGTAAATGAAGAAACATACTCAATACACTAGAGTGTAGAAATACCTAGAGAACGGAGCACATAAACTTTGGTCATAGTCTGTAAAACTGCAGGCTTAATAGACATCACTGGCTGCAGGAAAGACAAAATAACACAACAAATGAAAATGCCTTGCTAATGTAAGATTCTTCAGGATCAAAGAGAAATTAGGATCACTAATCAAGAAAAGCTGCACCTATAGAGTCTACACTGGTTAATTAAAGAGCTCATTTAAATGGGAGCTGAAAATCAGGGCTGAAACTGTGAAGGAGGACAAAAGTCACTGCTGCTTCTTCAAGAATAGGGAGGATGCTAAGGTCAACTGAAATCATAATAGAAATTCCTCATGAGTAGGTGTCTATTTATAGCTTTGTTTCTACAGAGCTGGAAATTGAACATAGGGTATTGCACATGTTAAACAACATCCCGAGCCTTCTTCTTACCTTTCATTTTAAGAGTAGGTCTCAGTAAATTACTCAAGCTGGGCTGGAAATCACTTTGTAACCCAAGCTGCCTTTAACCCTGGGATTCTCCTGCCTCAGCCTCCAAAGTAGCTGGGATTAGATTTCAATCATGTGCCACTGTGATTTCTCTCTCTCTCTCTCTCTCTCTCTCTCTCTCTCTCTCTCACACACACACACACACTCTCGCTGTCTTTGTGACTGTCTCAGACTGTCTCATCTCTCTCTTTGCCCTCTCTCTCTCTCTCTCTCTCTCTCTCTCTCTCTCTCTTTCTCAATTTTAACCAGAAACTGTTTCTCATTCAGGGCACTGAGATTGTGGCGTCTACTTGGCTAAACTTTAGAAATATGCCCCAAACTCAAGGTTCCAGTTAACTTTCTACCCTTGACCAGTTTCCTTGCTGAACTGTGAAATATAACTGTTCCTTTAACCCCTATTTATTTCTCTAAAGTCAACCTACTGCTCTATTGTGACCTTCAGTATCCAGCCGATCTTTCCTCCTCTGTCTAATCTGGATTTGATTTATTGCTGGGCTTCCCTCTCTAGACTCCCAAGCCTTTCTCTGTCTACCTCATCCATGCAGGACAATCTTCAATGAAATCAGTCAATAAAATCAAAACTACCAGTTTTAGTGTAGTTTATTCCATTATTGAGAAGTATGTAGCTATTGATAGGAGTTAGTTATAAGCACTATTTTTAAGTTATGAGTTTTGAAGTGCAGTGAATTGTTCATTCATATGTTTTTATATATATCAGGTACTGATCTTGGTATTATGTATGTGAGTATAATAACATTCCAATCTGTTCATTTTAAGTAAGAAAAAAAACTCAGAATACTACATACACAAATCCATGAGAGGAATGCTCCAATGTGTGTGTGTGTGTGTGTGTGTGTGCGCGCGCGCATGAACAGAGAGAGAGAGAGAGAGAGAGAGAGAGAGAGAGAGAGAGATCTGCTAGTGCCTGACAGTTAGTACTTAATTCTGCCTAGTGGGAATAGAATCAGGGAGGGTTTCCTTCACAGACATGGCATTAAGGTATGTGTTAAAGACAGAAAGAAAGCATAGAGTTAAGAAAAGAAATTCTGGATGACAGAAACAGCATGTCCAAATAATAGACTGGTGAAGCTCATGGTAAGGTTAGAGTGTTTAACCAATGGTCTGAACGAAACTATGAAGATAAAAAATAAAATAAAAGCATGAGATCCCCTTTGGGAAAGGGCTTGCTTTTGACTCCTAGATAACAGGTAAAGACATATATTTACAGGAGGAATTTTGGAATTATGAATTACTTCCATTTACAAAGAGAGCTTTCTTACGAAATCAAACTGCAAATCTGACAAATTGACTATTTTCATTTTTTTCCTAAAATGGGCTAAATATCCTAATGCTTTCTATAAAGTGTTTGTAATTTCTGTTGCCCTAACTCTTCATCCTTTCTCACTTTATATAAGAATGATGATCATATTAAATTCTTGAAAGCTACTGCATACAGAGTAAGCATGGATAATAATATTTTCTTGGTATAGCCTCACAAGTCAAGCAATCTAGGCAATTTATTTCAGGGTTAGGTAAAAGTCAGTTTTGCTGGCACACACAGACCTGTAATTCCAGCCAATTGGTGTATGGAGACTGAAAAACTGCAGGTTCAAGTCCTGCCTGTGTTACAGAGAGAGTGAAGAGACATTCTGGCTTAGATACCAAGACGGTGTATCTTATAGTCAATTTGTTCAATTCCCAACATATATTTTAAAAACAGCAAGTAAGAAAATGTCTCCTGCACTAATTAAAAGGTGTTTCTGCTTTTCTTAATAAGTCTGTGACAACAAAATAATTGTAATTTTATCTTTGTGGTAGAAGATTCATAGATTATTAGGTTACTTGGTTTTGCTTCCTTGATTCTTGTATCAAATGATATGATGTTTCTCCTTTTATGACTAACTGCATTTTTTTCTATAGTGTTTGTTTCTAAGGTGATAGATTTTGTTACATTAGTGTGTCCATGTGCATAACAAATCAATTGTACCATGCTCTAATCTGCAGTATTGTTACATTCCATGATAGTTACCATGAATGCTACAGTATGCAAACATCATTTTTAAGAGTTCCAAGAGCAACAGCAATAGCCTTTGTTGCTTGAGGGTCCATGTGATCTCTAATGCCTTGGTCACCACTCCAAAAGAGGGATCCCTTTCCTAGTATTGGGCTTTGTATTTGCTAGCCTGTGATGCCTAATAGGGCCCTTGAAACCCTGTTAAAATGTAGGCACATTTAAATTCTTTTTATATTGTATATGTATACATTTGAAGAAGCTTCTATAACTGTAAGTTTCCATAGGACTATTTCAAAAGGCATTTAGAATCAGTCATCCATCTCCATACTCCCTCCTCTGCACTCTCTTCCCACCTCTCACCCTATTTAAACATTCCTATTCCATTACTTCTCTTTCCCCTTTATAACACTGTATTCTATCTCCCCTTCTATGAAGCTTTCCCACCATAACTCCTTATTACTTTCCTGACCTCTCTGGATTTTCCAATTGAAACAACATATCTAAAGATTTGAAACTAGAATCTACTTATGAGAAGGAATGTGTAATATTTATATTTCTGGATGTGGGTTACCTCAAACAGCATAAATGTTTCCAGCTCTAATCTTTAAAAAAAAGAGGTTAATAATAGAGAATATGAAATCAGGGAAGGTATGAAGCTGGAGATAGAAATGGAGGATGGGCTTGGAATATGATCAAAATGCCTTACATAAAATTCTCAAGTAAAAAAATATTTCAAAGAATCAAATTAAAAAAAAAATAGTTGCCTGAGAGCACTTGTACTTAGTTTTTATATAACCAATATGTTTTCCAACCAAGAGATCAGGCACTCAGTCCACTAGACTAAAACTACACTCGTTACTTTTATTTGGCTTATATCACATTAAAATGAACTTTAAATTCTTCATGGTCTGCCTCTTTCATTGCCATATTACACCAGATCTTATTTTACTCATTTATATTATATAACTTTGACTCTGATAAACGCTACCATTCCTTCTTACAGAAAACATGCTTTTCCCTATTAAAATAGTGTTAACAGTAGAGAATCTAACATTTAGTTTGTAACTGACATTAAGTTTGAAATTGAGAGACAGCTTATACTACATAGGCTAGAGTGAGCAGAGAGAAAAATTTATGTCTGGATCTGAAACACATGCACTACAAAAGAAGGCACACAGAGGGCCTGGGGAGATGCTTGCTTTATAAGCATGAGGAACCAAGTTCACTCCCCAAAACCCACATTAAGAAATAAATGAATAATGGTGTCTTCTTGTAACTCAGGGATTAGAGAGGCATATACAAAGAAGGTAGGTACTTAGAGCCTACTAGACATCCAGCCCATGTTACTTGGTAAGCTCCAGTCAAGTTACAGATCTTGTCCCAAATCATGGTGGATGACACTTGCAGAGTAACATTCTTGATTGTCCTCTGGCTCTTACCCACACACAAACAAAGACAGGAACACAATGGTACACATACACACCCACACCCACACCCCCCACACACACACACACTCGGGGGGATGTAAGAACTAGTTTTCTGTAGAAACAAAGTTTACAATGCAGGAGAAACAAACAAGCAAATAATAAAAAAGCACTCAGAATGCACCAGGATGCCTACTTCTGTCTTTGTCAAGTTCTTGAAAAGACATAGTAATATGAAGTGATATGAAATAATATGAAATGATTCAGATACCGAATGTGGTAACTATTGCTTTTTACCCCACCATTCTCTGGTATAAGCCTTATACTCCCACATCTATATATATGTGCATGAAAATATAAGCATATAGTAGCTATTGAACCTAGACCACACCTCTGAGGTTATATCAATTTGTTTATAACTCATATCTATAAGCCAGTCTATGTAAATCATAGACTGTTTCTATGTGTTTCCCCATAGGGAATGCCAAACTCTACCCCAGACTCCCAAACTGCTCTCTCTCTCCACATAATACTCTCCTCTCTACACAGTACTACTCTACCTCTATAAAAATGATGTCATGCAAGAAGGAAAGAAGACAGAAAATTCTATCATTTCTTCATTCTTTCTTGTGGTCAGCATCCCTAACGCTCTTGAAATAATGTGTCATTTTGACTAGGGCACTGACTACGAAATATTAGCACCTGTAACACTTCAAGTTTCAATTGTCAAGGCAGAAAAAGTAAAGACTGGGCTGGAGAGATGGCCTAGTGATTAAGAGAGCTGACTGCTCTTGCAGAGGACCCGGGTTCAATCCCCAACACCCACATGGCGGCTGAGAACCGTCTTTAACTCCAGTTCCAAGGGAATCCGACACCCTCTTCTCACCTCCGCGGCATTGCACGACACGGGTGCACAAACTTACATGCAGACAGTACATTCATATACATACAAGAATAAATTAAAAATTAAAAATAAATAAATAAAAAATTTAAAAAAAGAAAGTAAAGACTTTAGCTGAGTAAAAATCCTCCTATGATGTCTTTTGACAGACATGCCAAGTTGAAAACCTATTCACATACCAAACTATCTTCAGAATATCTAATCAAATAAGATGGAAGCTATTATTCTTGCTTTGATAATGATGAAATATAAAGATTCATTGAAGAATGCAGAAAGGAATAACTTGTCCTTGTTAACTCTATCTCTAAGCATCCAAAATTTAACTCCTGCTTTGGAGATAAGAAAGGAATTACGTTAGAGGCCTTTTACTTGGAATCCAATGCCAAACCTACTGCAGGAAAATCTACCAGTGAACAAAGGAAAAAGAAAAGAAAATAGAAAGGAAGGGAATGAAAGGTAGACAGAGAGGAGGGTGGGGAGACAGTAGGGGAGGCAACCAGGATAAAGGGAAAGGCTGAGGTACCCAATCAGCCAATAAAAAGAAATTTCCACTTCTGCTTATTTTGAGATATAATTAAATCCCCTTGATTATTCCCTCTCTAAGCTACTGATAACTGACCTCATATATTTATTTTATATACTTGAGGAATGACTGAAAGAAAATACCATCCCATTTCCCCGGACTGTGATGCAGCGGGAGTCACTTTTGATTGAACCTTTCTTTCATATACAGTCAGTCATTGATGCTGTCTGTGACAATCTCACGGGTAGCTAAGATGACTTAAAATTTTAATAAAAATTGTTTGTTTTATTAATTTCCCACTATATAAGAATATCACTTCAACTCTCTAATTAGCAAATAGTCTTAAAAAACATCATTGGAGTGAAAATATACTATTTTTGAGAAACTAAGGCTTTTAAAAATTATTATGAAACATGTCTGACTAAGAATAATAACTTCATAGAAATCCATTTAATAATAAAATATGTGATGTATAATTCTGAGGCACATACTCATAAAACATAAATGACTGTAAATAATTAGAGTATGTAAGAACAATATAAATTTATGGTAAATAATTTTATTCAAAATAGTACATTTTCAGGATGTGTTAAGCTTTTTAATCAATTAATTAAAAAGTCATAAAATTGCCATGATAATTATATTACCACCTGTAAGTAAATGTTCGTCAGAAACATTTACCTTTTTCCTTTAAAAAAGAAAATAAAAACACTTGCTGAAATTTTCCCAAAATATTTCACAAGATAGTTTCTTCCTGAATACTTGTGGTAATTTCAGTTTTGTGTAGGACTTATACTGTGTGTACTGTATTCTGGTGATGGCTAGATGTGACAAGATACACTAAATTCCACTCCCCCCCAAAAAAACACTAAGTGTACTTCTCATGATTAAACCTGAGATATATCGTCATTATTTAAATATTAGATTCTATCATACCAATTTTCAAGGAATTAGGTTAAAGCAAATATCATTATGACCCTAATGAATAAAATTTACTACTTTCTATGAAGAGATAGACTCAGTCTTTTTTTATTTGTAGATTAGAGGGCATCATTGGTGATCATGGGTAGATGTGTGGCACTTTCATATTCAAACCCACGAACCTCATTTTATGAAAATGTAAAAATCTGCATTACCACAGACAAGTTATAAGCATGATTATTAAATTACAAAAGGGTTCTTATATAAAATTATTCACTACAGAGTAACATTAAATAGCATATTTCCTTTGTGAATATAAATCTTTCAGTGATCATTAGATGCTTAAAAGAGACTGAGGGACAGAGAATCTTAAAGCTGACATGTTAAGCCACTACTAATTAGAAATCAATCAAAAATGAAGGGAGCACATCTCTGAAATTATGATGATTCAATTATCCACAAGTCTGCAGGAATATACTTAAGTTGGTAGAATAAGATTTTACTGGAATGCTAAATGTTTTAACATTAAACCATAAAATGCTGCTCTCTTTTTAATAGTCATTCTATCACATATTTTTTCATTGAAAGTCTGCATATAATTTAGGAGTTCTCACATATTTAGCCAAAATTCAGGATGAAATTTATGGACGAACATCATTTTCTATATTGGAACTTTAAATGATGGGTCTTTTATACTCTGTATTTTAATGGACATCAGTCACATGGTGTCTGCTCTTATTCTGAAACTTCTTTCAATATTCTACACCATAATGTCCTTTGATGGGTTTATTTCTCATAAATTGGCACTTACTTGGCTAACCCAGGAGTAGTTCTTGTTAACAAAGGACACTCTGAATTCTTTTGTGCTAGTAAGTTTCAGTCATTAAGATTGATTTAGAGAACATTCTTATAACAGTGCTTCTCACAGGAAAAGCAGTATAATTCAATAAAATGGATACATCCAACACCTAAACCTTCATGAAGAAGTTGACAGGCAGAATGACTTGATGACATTTTTTAATAAAATTATTCTCCACGTTTTCAGTCTTAATAAGTCAACCAGAGCGTCCTTTTTCTTAGAAAAAGTAATTTGTAAATATTTTTAGTTTCATGTTGATGGTCATTTATAAATATTTGTGGCACAACCACCATCAAATTCCCTATTTTTGTTTTTATTTTTATTTTTTATTTTTATGTTATGTGTATGTGTATATTGCCTGGATGGGTACAAGTGTGTCCATGTCTTGTAATGGCCACAGAGGTGAGAAGAGGGTTTCAGATCTCCCTGGAACTGGAGATATGGATGGTTGTTAGCTACCATGTGAGAGCTGGGAATTAAACCTGGTTCCTCTGAAGGAGCAGCCAGTGATCTTAACTGTTGAGCTCAAGTTACTTAACTCCAGGCTCAAGTTACTTTTTTAAAAAAATTATTCACTATACATATCCCAACAAAGATGCTGATTTAGAAAAATAAAATCAAAATTAAATCTATAGTCATATTTAAATTTCATAGATATGTGGGGTTCTTAGATGGCAGATGAGAATTCATTTTCTAAAATATTATCTATCCTGTGATGAAGTTCATATATGTTTCTATAATATGGCCTAATCAAATAAATATTGGCATTCAAAATGCACTTTTAGAACTGTATAGAATTCAAATATTTCAATTCCTAAAACTAAACATGTATTGACTACCTAAAATTTGCCAGACAATATATGAATATTTTCTTTCATTATCTGATTACATAGCTATAGTAATTCTTCAGAGCTATTATTCTTTTTTTTTTTTTTGTCTTTTCGACACAGGGTCTCCCTGTAATCCCAGCTGTACTGGAACTCACTCTGTAGACCAGGCTGGCCTTGAACTCACAAAGATCTGCCTGCCTCTGCATCCCAAGTGCTAGGATTAAAGGCGTGCATCACCATGCCCAGCAGAGCTATTATTCTAATAGTATCTATTTTTAAAGTTTTTTATTCTTTGAAAATTTCTTTTTTTTGGATTTTTTAATGTTTTTTCCTCTATT
Organism: Rhizomys pruinosus; assembly: GCA_009823505.1. Lineage (NCBI taxonomy): Eukaryota > Metazoa > Chordata > Mammalia > Rodentia > Spalacidae > Rhizomys > Rhizomys pruinosus. Next base: position 1,580,740 of record VZQC01007215.1, read on the forward strand.
ATTTTTTTTTCATTTTTAATAATAAGTAATAAATTATGAGTACAAGCATCCTTTATGTAAAACCAATTTGCAAGCAGTTTGTTCTACTTTGTCTTATATTGCTGTGACAAAACACTCTGACCAACACCAACTTGGGGAGGAAAGGGTTTATTCAGCTTACATCTCCTGGGTCACAGTTCATCACTCAGGGAGCCCAAGGCAGAAACTCAGGACAGGAACCTGGGGGCAGGAGCTGAAGCACAAGCCATGGAGGGTTGCTGTTCACTGGCTTGCTCCCCTGGCCCATGTCCAGCAACAACCTGCCCATGGTGGCACCACCGATAGTGGGCTGGGCCCTCCCACATTGCTCAACAATCGAGACAGTACTCCACAGACATGGCCACAGGCCAGTCCAATGGAGCCCATTCCCCATTTGAGGCTCCGTCAACCCAGGTGTGTCAAGTTGACACTAAAGCTATCCAGCACACAGTTGTGCCCAAATCCACACAGCCCAGGGGTCCCACCATCCAGCTGGGGGGGGGGGCTTGTATGTTCAATCAAGTTGATCAACTATGTGTCCAGTCTATATTGCTGTAGTTTCGCCATCCACCCCAATCTCAGCTCTTACATTCTACCATGCCACCCTTTCCACAGACTGTTCCCTAGGCTTAGAAAAGGGGCATGGGTGGAAGAGAAGCAAAGCAGTCTACTTTCTCTGGAGCTGTCGTTTTGGACTCTGGTCAGTCCTGGCTGTTTTCTTTCATGGGCTGACAGTTTGTCCAGGAATAACCTTTCAATCCTACTAATGAAGTACAAACAATTAGATATATAGGTATTTAAACAGTACTAATTGTTATGGTAGGTTACTTTGGTATAGACATAGATATTTGGATGGTATGTAAATCTATGAATTACAATTTTTTCTGTAAAATATGACAGGGTCTTACTGTGGCTTATAACATCTCTAGATGTATACCACTAGAGGATGTAAGCTTGTGGCATCAGCCTTGGGTTATTCCTCCAAGGAGAGAGCTAATAGCCAATTAGATTTGGGATATATGGGCATATGACTGCCACTGCTGCACAGTATTTCCAGACAGGTGAGGTATAGCTGGTGCTGATGGAGGAGTCTTGCTTGACTCAAGGAGACCTATATTTGCTTTATTGGTTTAGTGGCCTTTGGTAACACTCTCTGGTATTCCAGAGACCAACTGTACACTTGCAAGTGCGGTCTCAATACATCTTTCCCATGCTTACAACAGGTCTTCGACAGCAGGGCCTTATCACCTCTCTTCTTGCAGGTATCCCAGTTTACAGGCAAGAAGCCTTTACCTTTTTGGGGGGCTTGGATCCCCTGGCCAACATCTCCTTGGTAGAATAATCCATTGCTGATATCAGAGCTCTCCTGTATTAATATATTTTGCTTCAGTGCACAGCTTAAGGAGACTTTAGTATTATATTTGGTTCTGAATAGAGAATAATCCTTTCATATATATTCAAATTGTATCTTGATCATAGCCACCTCTTTTCTTTTGCTTCACCAACCCCCACCACCCACCATCAAATGTGCCTTCCAGATTCATGGATTCCCTTTATATTGATTTATTTAGTGTTTACTTTTTATACACTGAGTTCAATTACTACTATTCATATACACATGGACCTTAGGATATCCCATGGGATATGGGGAGCCTCTTACAGGCTGCATTTCTAAAGATCAGTGACATTCCTTCCTCTAGCAGAGATCAAAAGCACTTGTTCAGTACCATAATAGTAGTAAGCATCAGAGTTGGATAGTCTATATGGCATAATGTAATAAACTCAGAGGCACTGCTTTACACCACATCTTAATTTGAATAATAATGGCAGCAGCATCATTAGTAAAGCAATAATAATAAGATGATGATAACAATTATTTGCTCAAATGACATGATATACCCATCAAATATCCATCTACGTAATTATTTTTATACTCCAAAATTGTTTCTGTTAACAACTTTGATCAGAAAAGCTCTTTATACCATTGAGAAACAGTGACTACAAATGTTTTTCAGTGTTTTGATGTGAAAATATAACTGTGTATCAGAAGGAAGGTCATATTGCCATCACTTAGATAACCTAGCAACACAGTATTTTTTAGAGACAACTGTATTTTATTCCTCATTCAGATAGCAAATTCTCATTCTGGATAGCAAATTCAGTTCCTGAATGTTTATGTTTCTGAAGTATTGATATTAAATATTTCCTAACCAAAGAAAAGAAATAAAAAGTACCCCACCTGTGTGATAAATTAAGTAGTAACTTTTAAAAAAATATTATGCTTTATTTCAAGAGAATAATAGCTATGAAAATATCTACCTAGAGATATAGAATTGTAAACACTTTTATGCTATTGAAGATCAATTTTTATAAGGTTTCATTACATTTAAATCTCAGTTATGTGGGGTTTTTTTTGTTATTTTTGAGACAGGGTCTCCCTTTAATCCAAGCTGGCCTGGAGCTCTCTCTGTAGACCAGGCTGGCCTTGAACTCACAAAGATCTGCCTGCCTCTGCCTCCCAAGTACTGGGATTAAAGGCGTGTGACGGGCTGGAGAGATGGCCTAGCGGTTAAGAGCGCTGACCGCTCTTACAGAGGACCCAGGTTTGATCCCCAGCACCCACATGGCGGCCGAGAACCATCTGAAACTCCAATTCCAGGAGAACTCCAGTTCCAGGGGAATCCGACACCCTCTTCTGACCTCCGTGGCATTGCATGACACGGGTGCACAAACCTACATGCAGGCAGTACATTCATACACATACAAAAATAAATAAAAATTTTAAAAAAGGTGTGTGACACCACGCCCAGCCCCTGCATCCATTTTCTGTCTACTTTACCCCTGATCTCATTGTCTACAGTACTAGTTCTGAGCTTTGCCTCCTCTTGCATCAAAGTCCACTACACCGCCATGGTTTGCTTCCTCACAGTCTTTTAGTTGTATTTTAAATCCATTACATCTCTTGTTCTGAGATCCTCTTTTTCCTCCGTGGCTATTTTAACAAAAACATGAAATTCTGGAGGAAACTGAAGAACCATCCAATTCAGGAAGGCAAAGTTGTGGCAAATATGGTGACGCCTTTCTTTCCAGGAACAGGTCTGCTGCTCAGACG
>VZQC01007215.1:1585315-1706070 GCA_009823505.1 Rhizomys pruinosus
TATATATATATATATATATATATATGGTTCCCCTTTAGACCCAGCTGTCCTGGAGCTCACTATGTAGACCAGGCAGGCCTTGAACTCACAAAGATCCACATGCCTCTGCCTCCCTAATGCTAGGTTTAAAGGCGTGCGCCACCACACCCCGTAATAACTGTTATGCTTAAAGAATTGTCTGTTGTTAACATTAACAAGGTCTGATATAAAGTCCTCTCAGCAGGCTGGGGGGATAGCCTCCATTAAAGGCTGAGGCTAAGAACCGGAATGAAACAAAAAGTCCTCTCAGCAACTTGGTCATGTTATTGAACTTCACTTGCAAGTATTCTTGGGATAATTTTTAATGATTTATTTATTATTTATGTGTGTGCACATGTGCATTCATGATTTTGTGCAACATGTGAAAGCAAGTGTTCACAGAAGCAAGTAGAGAGCATCAGATCTGAGTTGTACTCCATTTTAAGTTACCTTGTGGGTACCAGAATCCTAGCCAAGAGTAGCTAGAAGAACCACAAACTCTCTTAACCACTGAACCATCTCTCCATCCCACTCCTGAACTCATTTTCAGTGACACCTTTGTCATCCATGTTATTCCACTTTTATAAGTTCAATATGTTATAAAGCTGTTTTCATCTTATTTTCTGAATTAATTATACTAAGAAATATAAAAATCAATTTATCTTGGTAATTTATTTTATTTTTATGTGTGTTTTGCCTGGATGTATGTAAGTGTACCACATGTATGTATTGCCCACAGAGCCCAGAAGAGGGCATAGGATCCCCTTGAAATGAAGCTATGTACAGTCCTTAGCCATCATGGGGGTGTTGTGAACCAAACAGGCTCCTCTGAAATAGCAACCAATGGTCTTAATCACTGAACAATCTTTCTAGCTCAATGATCGATTTATTTATGAAAATATTTTTGTTGAAACTCAATTTATCAACAATACTGCAAATATCCATAAATGAAAACATTAACTTATCTTTATGCTTTTAGTATTAACTTAATTAAGAGTTTAATATTTGTATTAAATTTATTTTAACTGATATATAAAACATTACCACTGTTCATAGTATGAAAATATGGTTTCATATATTGCTATGTTTTAAAAGTGCATTATATTTACATAGACTATGTCTTTCTCCTCAAATACCTTTTGATAAGCATTATAACATATAAGAACACTTAAGAACCCTTAAGTGTTTTAACGGTTTTGTAATGGGAAATATAAAATCATTTACTCATAATTATGTTAATGAGTTTAATGTAATTATTAAATATAGTTAGGTTATCCTTTCAATTTTAAATGTAATGATTAAAAGTACAAGATACTACCATTTGCAAAATGAAATTTCTCCTAAAAAAGAAAAAGAAAGGCAGTAGTACATGGCACTGAGAAGTTATAGTCAATCCCCAGGCATGCTGGGGAATTTTGGAGTCCGAACAAAGGAATGGGAGTCAGAGGCGCAGAGTCAAGACACAGACCCTGGGAGTCAGGTGAATGCAAACAGAGGGCAAGCTGTTGCGGACTCGTTTATTGGGGGCAGGGTTAGGAGTTATGTACTGTTCCCACTTGTGATTGGCCCAGGTATGCAACGCTGCTTGTATGGTCTCACCTGCCTAGGGCAGGTTAGGTTGATGAGAGACAAGCTCATGCGTAATTCTCAGCATACTGGCTATACTACAAGAAGTGAATGAATGTGAAGACCAAGGGAAAAACCCATGAATCTTGGAATTTTTTCAGATGATTATTATTATTATTATTATTATTATTATTATTATGTGTGTGCATGTGTGTTTGTGATTGCTAGAGCCCATGCCGACTTGTGTGGAGGCCAGGGCCATCAAGTGCTCTGCTCTACCACTCTTTGCCTTGTTCCCTTGAGACAAGGTCTCTCATTGAACGTGGAGCTAAGCTGGCTTCCATCAAGACCAATGATCTTCCTGTCTATGCTTCACCCCCCCCACCCCCCTAGGATGGCACTGGGGTAATGGTTACACACAGCCACATCTTGCTTTTAATGTGGATACTGGGGATTCCAACTCCAAATGTCATGCTTGCTCAGCACGTCCTCTCATCCACTGTCTACTCAGCTCATGCTTATTAGTAAGTTTATTATTATTTGTGGAAAATTGAAAATTATAGGTACCAGATTTGGTTGGATGTATATGCACATAAAAATGTGATCATCAAAGCCTGACATGATGGAACATGCCTTTAATCCCAGCACTTATGAGGCAGAAGCAGGTAGATCTCTCGGAGATCAAGGCCAGCCTGGTTTGCATAGTGAGTTCCAGGCCAGCTCTGGCTACAGAGAGACCCTGTCTCAAAAAGACCAAAAAAGGAAAATTGTTCCTCATGCATGTTGCAGATTGGCTTTTTGTGGAGTTTCAATTGAGATTTTTCATAGCACACTCAGGAGTTTTGACACAAGTTTATAACAATTGACCTTAGAGAAGGTCAACTTTCAGTTTAGAAATAATTTGAGACTCAATTCTGAACTAATGAAGTATATTCTTGGAGATTTATCAATTCCTCTGAAGAGGAGACACTCCTTATAAGTCTCTTGTCACTGATGCAAGCTACCCATTCTTACTACCACTTAATGACTTCTCAGTAAGAACCCATTTCTTAGGATTTGAGTGTTATATTGTCCAGCCTGTTGGATCTGGCAGCTTTTTCTAATCTACAAAGGGCAAAATTTAAATCTTAGTAAATGATAAGTCAAACTAAAAATTTAGGAAAGTAAGTATATATCAGGCATTTTGACTCTTTCTTTAGAACTCTTTTTGATTTTCACATAATTTATTTTTTTCTGTCAGGATCTCAGGTTGCTGGAGATGGCTTGGAACATGCTAGGTATCCCAGGAATCTCTGAAATTCACAATCCTATCATTTTTTACCCATTATTTACCCATTAACAATACCAGCAGGATAGTTATATCAAATAAACAAAATGTTATTCAAATAGCCAAGGGTTTAGGTTAGTGTGTTACTTTACTTAGTGAATGATTATACACTGAAAACTGGAATTAGGAAACAATACAAAAACAAACATATAAAATAATCAAATTCCAGAGTGAAGTTTTTTATTTCAATTGGTGGTTCATGAGGGAGGAGCTAAATTCGATTAGAAGCCATTGTATGAAATGTACAAATGCTCAATAAAAAAAATTAAAAAGACTTTGAAACATAAGTTTGGGCCATGGTGGTGCACAACTTTAATTGAAGCACTTGGGAGGCAGAGGCAGGTGGATCTCTGAGTTCAAGACCTCATCTACATAGTTCCAGGACAGTTAGGGACATTGTTTCAAAAGTTAAAAAAAATACCCCAAATGATGTGCATAATAATTTTTTCCTGGGCAGTGAATCCTTAATTCCCCTTTTTCTATGTTACTAAATATTTTAATAAAAATGACTATAATTATGAAAAAAAGAAAATAACAGAAACCTCACATTTCTTTGCTCAGTGATAATAATGGTGTTAGTATTTCTTCAAATGAATGCAGAGACAAACCTTCCACTTTGCACAAAATCTTTTTCATCTCAATTTGATGTGGTAAGTCTTTATGATGACCTCATTCAAGAAAAGGTATCCTTATAAAAACAGCTTTAAACTGCTCCATTTCATAAAAGGTAAGAGTTAAAGACCAATTTGATTCATTCCAAATAATGAATAATACAAATAAATGAGAAAGCATTAAGCATAAAATTCTGCTAATTATATTGTCTAGTAGATACATTCACTAAGAGACCTAAGAATTTTATTTTGCTGTATTATTTACCTCGAACTGGTACCATAAACACTCCTTCTTGGTCCAAGGATTTTACATAACTCTTGTTCCTATAAGTTATTATAAGTTGTCTATAAACATGGTTCCTCATGAAAATTTATATTGCAAGATTTAGTTATAAAATAGTAATAAGTCATAATAAAAATATACAAAGTATGACCAAATTGATAAATATAATTTTGGCATATTTTGTTCTTTGGGTATAACATAACTTTATTGCTACCTACAGCCTTCCATCTCAAAACAAAAAAAAGTCATACTACTTGATACTACTGACAAAGGCTCAGATTTGATATCAAAGTAGTATATACATATCCTTAGCTGTATAAAACCAGTATGTGTTTGTACTTTAAATTAGTAAGCTTATTCATTTCTAGTATTATAAAGCCATAGGTTTCTAAACAAACATCATACTTTTGTGCAGCATAACACGTTTACGTCATTAATAAAAATTGTTATGGCTACATTGCCCAGTAAGCATACCCGTGGTTGTGAAAATAGTATAGCAAAACAAAAAGAGAACTTCCCAGTTAATCATGTACTAGATTTGTGTGTATTTTAAACAGATTATAGTTTCATCATACACAGAATAATCAAGAAAAATGTAAAAATTCAAAAGGAAAATAAAAAACTATCAATTAAAAAATTATGTTATTAATAACAAACATCATGTCGTCAATCTTTGTTTACAAAGCTGGTGCACAGTATTTATCCGAATTGACACTTAGGAAACATTAGCTACATTGATACCTGAAAGAATGAACTATTGACTCTTTATGATTGTAAAACTTTAATGCATTTTCATTTTTGTAAGTCCTTTAACAACTATATGAATATAGAGTTAGAATATGTGTTGGAAAGCTTTATTTTGTAAAAATGTTAAAAGCAAATAAATTTCTACAGAAATTATTATGTATCTGTCTCCCTGTAAATCTACCTATATATCTAAATAAAGCATTTACAATGAAAGATATTATATAAAATATTATATATATATCTGATACTATACCTATATATTATTAGTATAGTATCATATTTAGGAAGAGGTTTCCCCAGAAATTTCTCTCATATACTGAAGTATTCATAAATTAAGGGCCAAATTTCATAATTTCCATCAAAGATAGCCTAGTAGATTACACACCACCTTTCCCCACATTTTTAGACTCTTCACAGGTAGACTCGAAGCGTCTCACTCTTTCTTCCATGACCGCTCAATATCTCTAAATTTACTAGTTCTTAAAGGTCAGTTGCTCATGTTGTGGTTATATATTATGCACAACATAATTATTATCATAATATCACTCTTTACTTTTTTGCTATAGAACGCGAACCTTCGAGCCTATAACAGTGCAATGGGTTCCGTTGCTTGTAACCCCATGTCTTTGTAAGCGTTCACGCACAGCTCCTTAGAGAAGCTCGACAGTTAGGGCCGCGGCTGGAGAGGAGCTGGCCTAGCGTGCTTGGCGCAGGCGCCGCGGACGGCTCTGTGCAGGGACCGTGTTGACTCCTGGCACGCAGAGCCGCCCATGTGGCGGCCGAGAGCTGTCTGACACTCCAATTCCACGAGAACTCCCCAGCTACTCCAGGGAATCCCGACAGCCCCTGCTTCTGGACGTCCGCGGTGACTTGCCAGCCCGACGACTGCGGTGCAGCAAACTTCATGGCGGCGACAGTCACCGATTCATCACACACAGCAAGAACATAAACTACAACTTGAAATTGAAACACAAATTCAGAACAACAAAGAACAGTCCGCAGTCGGAATTCGAAAAGTTTATTCCGCTTGACAACGACTCGGTCAGCCCATGGAAAGGAAACAGCCAGAATTAAACTACGAGTCCAAAACACCAGCTCCAGAGAAACTGGACCTGTTTTGGCCCTTCTCCGCGCTCCAGCCTCGGTGCCCTTCTTCTAAGCCTATAACGGGCAACCAATCTGCAACAGGAAGAGGGGACGTGTAGACCCGGTCAAGGCTGGCGATGGGGGTGAATGGGTGAAACTAACCAGCAAATATAGACCAGCGTGGACACTCAGCTCGTGATCGAAGCCTTGAGCTTGTACATAAGCCCCCCCGCCCAGCTGGATGGTGAGACCGCTGGCGCATGGTCGGGCTTCTAGGCACAATCGCTTGCAAATTGGTTTTACATGAAGGATGCTTGGTACTCATAAATTATTACTTATTGTTTTTTTTTTTTTATTATTAAATAATAAAGAAGAAAAAAGAAAGTCCAAGGTCCCTAGGGACTCTATTGCAGAGGTGTATGCAAAACCCAGACGCATGCATGACCCGCAGATTCAGCTTATATCTTCCAAACATACGCGACTAACGACTGCGGGTGCTCGTAATCGAGATCAAACCTAGGCCTGTTCAAGAAAGCTGAAGCAAAAACCTGCTGCACTTGGTAGCTACATCTTCAGACCCTCGCATCGTAAGCTTTTCTACACATATGGTACTCTGTCATGCAACTACCGAGCTGACCAGCCTTGTTTGCAGTGAATTCACAGCCTTTTCTCTCACTTTCCGCACAAACTTGGTATGGTTTTAATGCTATTAAGCCGCGACGACTTTATACTTGTCAATGACCTTCTCCACTATCTTGTCTGCTCGTTTAAACCAATGTCAATCGTTGTACCCAATGGCGCAACCCCTCACATGGCATCATTAAAGACTCTTCAGCTTTTCTCATTTCTTAACATTGTTTGAAATACTACTCTGTCCACGCCTTTGCGCTTCTGCCACGGACCACTTCTCCCAGAAATGGTCGTTTATACGGCCAGCGTATACTAATGGGCCTATAATGTAGACTTCTTATAAACTATTAGAATCACCACGCAATGTGGTGGAAAAGTGACATTGACTAAGAATGCACGCAGACCATTCACTCCCCGCCGCACCCCGTAGCTTGAGTCTCCTTGGACATTCGTCAGCCTCTTACTGTTCTCCATGGCCCCACTGGGTTCAAACGAGCTTGGGTCGGGTTTTTTATGCAGTCAGCACACAGCGAGCTAAAAACACAATGGACATAAATAACACCAAACAGGAGGTCAGATAGTCCACTCGAACCAGACAGGAAAGACAGTTTATTTTCTCAAATATTTTTCATTCTCAAAGGAGTAGTGGTCAAAGCATTCTATACAAGTAACTGCACTTTCATATTTCAAGGGTAGTGCACCGTTCAAAGGCAGCACGCTGAAAAAAAAACCTAGTTACGACTTGTACAACGAGTAACGTATAGCGACCCAGCTTCAGATAGATATCTCAACAGTAGTTCACTTGAATTCACAAACCATCAACGATTGGCCAGCTCTTTTAGCACTATCGCATCTCATGCTTCCATGAAACATTTTCAGCTGTTAACTTTTGGATTTCCTTGTCGGTTATGAAATAGCATTGCTTTACATTTTTTCCTGCATTGAAAAGATGCTGCTATGTCTACGCACTTTCAATCGGGCCTATTATAGTACATAGAGCATGGCACGTAATGCTGATTCTCTCCACATTACATTTCTTTATTCCCTAATTTCCCCCATGTGTCATGTAGCAGTTTGCTTCAAGAAAAGACAGCCATTTAGTACGACTATTTCCTACTATACTAATTCTAAATGGGGCGAACCGCAATCTGATATGGATTAGTTTAAAGTACAGTAGGGCATGGGTAGCTGCTCATAAGAAGGCGTAAACTGTGCTTTAACATGTCGACCTTTTCATTTGACAGGACCAATCCCTCCTATTGATCGTATTCATTCGTTATGTTGTGAGTCGATGTATCTATTAATGTTGTTTCATTTCGATGACACTTGTTACCGTAACTTGGCATACAAAGGCTCTTCCTTCTGAAATTGTCAGCTTTCTAGCAGAATTTCTTCCCCATCCGGCTCTCTGGTTACACCTTCCAAGCTAATCAGCCTAAATCAAAGAGTTGGCACAACCCGCAAACACTTTGAAGAAATGATTCCTACTGTATATTTCATTTCAAGCTAAACTAGTTTATCTGGGATTTAGACAAATAGCCAGTTCTTCTTCATTAGGCTTTCTCCCACCCTCTATGATTGAATTGCCTAGGTCCCTTGAAACCTGTCACAGCAACTTCAACTCTGTTGCAAGTACAAAAATGATCAATTAATGGTCCTGAACTAAATGTATTTGCTTTGAGGATTTGATTTTGTTCTTTGCCAGGAATACCATGCCCAGCGTTGGTTAATAAACTGCAGAGGCGTGATCTTACGACAGAAACTGCCAGGGAGCCTTGGCTAAGTGTACTCTAATCGAGCGCGGATTTGCAGAGAATTCCGGACTGCCTTAGCAGCTTGCCCTTCCAGATCGTCTCTTTATTTGTAGTATATTGTATTGGATATTCATATGGTATTTTCACTTACAAAACACCCGCTTAGTCTATCCTCTTTATATGGGCGCTAACCCATTCCTCACCCTCCCATAGTCGCCGCACAGGATTCATGCATGTTCTGGTCACTTGATGTTAAAGTAAGTCAAGGTCAAGTTAGTGTACCCGAAGTCCCACAATGTAGAGTTCCCATTCACTGGGGTCTAACGTCCTAAGTCTAAAGTGTAGTCTGAGAGTTCTCGGTCCCCTTGAGAAGTAAGATGGCAAACACGCTGTCCATCACCGGCAGGCACGTAAGTGCAGCTTCCGATGAGGTCTTGTGGTTAAGGGTGTGGGCGGCGCTAGCTGTCCTGGTTCCGCCAGTATGCTTGTGCTGGGCTTTTTTTTCTATGTGTGTTTGCATGGGTCTCTGTGTGCATGTGTCTGACACCGAGCGAGAACTTGGCTGTTACGTTCATATAAGCGAAGTTTCCAGGGAGACTGGAACACTTCTTTGGTTCTATATGGTTCATCGTGTCCCGGCTGGCTCGGTGGATAATACTTGCCGTTCCCACGGTCTTACACAAGGGTCCCCTGAGGCATGGGGTGGGTAAAGTTATATAGGAGACCTGTTAAAGCATTCACACTCTGCATGCCGTTACTCTGGGCCTCTAGTGCGAGTGAGCCATCTTATTGGGCCTTATTGCAATCGCTCTCTTGGACGGCCACTTTGTGAGTGACAGTGGGAGTGTCCGAGTGCTCTTTTCGTTTAAATGAAGAGATATGGTGCTGTTTTGTGTATTGTCATAAACTCATTTTTCTCCAGTCCGCGAATCTTGAGATGCCCTTGTGTTCGTTTTCCATGTCCGCCGACAGCGACCCGAACCCCAGTTTGCATGCCCCTTCCTGCGCCACACAATGTCTTGCATCTCTTTCGTCAGTCTTTTTAAAAAGTTTTGTCGTTGCCTGCAGAGGTTTAGGTTGTTGTGGGCGGAGAGTTAATTGGGCTTGACGAGGTAGTTTGCTTGGAGCCCAGTCCCTTCGTTGTTTGTTGTGGGGCTGTTCCGGCCGTGTTGGTGATTTGCTCGCCTAAAGATAGCGCTGATGATAATATCGCAGTCTGCAGTTATGATGACACAAATTGATGACTTGTGCTGAAAGGATAAACGTATGTTAGATGGCTGCGTGCCAAGAATATTGTTCGGTGAACGAGTTCACGTGGTTTCCCGCGCTTTTGATTTTCCGCCATAGTAGCTGCGTTAAGATAGGAATACGATCCCCTGGCCGACCATATACTAGCTAGATGGATGTAAACGAGGTGGACTGCTGTTTCCTCTAGTGCTGAGGATAATTTCACTTTCCATTAGTTCTTGTCCAGGCCCGGTGATCGCTTTTGTCTGAAAATCTGTTATGGATTCATGCCGCCCGTTTTTAATGTAGGTGGTGATTGAGAATATAGGTGGTCGGTATCCGGCTCTTTTGTCGTTCTGAATGACGCACTTATGAGTGTCTATAATGCTCCTTGCCTATTGGTGGAAGCAGAACACCAGTAAAGAAACGCTGGTGGCAAGTTGCCGTCTTTTATACACTAAGTATACAGTACAGTCTGTTAAGTATGCGTGCATAACAGATTGGTCAAGTGTCTAGTTTTTAATTCTTTGAAGGTATAGCATAAATAGTTGTTTTTCCATAGTCTGCTGACCTAAAATTTATCCTTTTTTTTAGTTTATTTTGTTATTTAGCTTTATGTGTCAAGAATGCTCTTGTCTGCATGTATGTAGAGTTGCATGCAGCGTTGCACAAACTGACCGTGCGATCTGAAGCCAGAAGCAAGGTGTCTGGATTCCTGCGCGGATCAGGGAGTGTAGGGAGTCTCGCTGTTAGCTCACCATGCGTGCGGGGTGCTGGAGAAATGAGACGCCGTGTTTCGTACTAGCATAGACCGCATGTAGCGCAGGTGGCCTTCGTTAACCTGCTGTGAGCCAATGCTCTCCAGCCCGCTAATTTTGGCATTGTGTGTTCCATCGGTAATAAGTCTTGTGGTTCTTCGGTTTTAAGATTGAACAATGTCTCTCACCGCGTGGGAGTTTTGCAATGAGGCAATAAAGTATACACACCAAGTCTTGAATATAAGTATATGAGACACATGGATATAGAAAATCGTATATATTCTATATACGATGCATAGATTGGTAGATACATTCCATTAGCATATGTGTGTTTTGCAATGTCGATTTCATATTCTGTATGAGTTATGAACAATGTATATTTACGAACATATATATACATATACTAAAGGTTGCCTGCACATAACCACTGGATTGATTTAGAATTGGTTCCTGGGTTTTGACACTGGCAGCTATTACACATTTATTTGTAGTTTAATCATAAAGTATTCTGGACTAATACAACTCTGTTCTGAAGGCCTAGAATCTGAGGTACAGAGAGTTCAAACATTTTTTTGATGATAACAAGGAAATTTCATGCTAGAGTTTTCAGATCTTATCTTTTCAACAATTTGTTATGTGTCCTTTGAAAACTCTGTCATGTGGTCTCCCTTCAAGGTGTGTGCAATCCTGTTAAACAGTGAAATTCTGCCATTGGAATTGATCAACCACAGCATTGAGCCCCAAAGCAGCTTGAAAGTGCAATTCTGATTTATTCATCGTATAGATTTTTGCATGTTACTGTTATGTTATGATGGATATCAGTTTGAAATATTTCTCCTATGATTTACCTTTCTTTGGTAAAAGTAAATGGAAGTTTCTTGATGATACAATTGAACTACTTGAGATACTAGCGAAGTGACTATGAATAGGAGGTGATCACTAATGTTAGCCTGTAGTTCAGTTTCTCNACCACCACACACAAAAAAACTCTCTTAAAACCACTGAACCATTTCTCTCCAACTCCCCCTGAAACTCATTTTCCGTGACCAACCCTTTGTAATCCATGTATTCCCCCCTTTTATTAAACAGTCAATATTATAATATAAAGCTGGTTTTTTTTCAAAATTCTTATTTTTCTGAAATTTAAATTAATACTAAGAAAATATAAAACAAATCCAAATTTTCTTGGATTTATTTTATTTTTATGGTGGTTTTTGCCCCTGGATGTATGTAAGTTGTACCCATGTAATGTAGTGCCCAACAGAGCCCAGAAGAGGCCATAGGATCCCCTAGAACTGAAAAGCTATGTACAGTCCTTAGGCCATCATGGGGTTTTGTTGTGAACAAACAGGCTCCTCTGAAAAAATAGCAAACAATTGGTCTTCTTAATCACTGAAAAACAATCTTTCTAGGCCTCAATGATTTCGTTTATTTTTATGAAAATATTTTTGTTGAAACTCAATTTATCAACAATACTGCAAATATCCATAAATGAAAACATTAACTTATCTTTATGCTTTTAGTATTAACTTAATTAAGAGTTTAATATTTGTATTCAAACATTTATTTTAACTGATATATAAAACATTACCACTGTTCATAGTATGAAAATATGGTTTCATATATTGCTATGTTTTAAAAGTGCATTATATTTACATAGACTATGTCTTTCTCCTCAAATACCTTTTGATAAGCATTATAACATATAAGAACACTTAAGAACCCTTAAGTGTTTTAACGGTTTTGTAATGGGAAATATAAAATCATTTACTCATAATTATGTTAATGAGTTTAATGTAATTATTAAATATAGTTAGGTTATCCTTTCAATTTTAAATGTCTAATGTAATTTAAAATTAAAAAGTACAAGATTAATACCATTTGCAAAATGAATAAAATTTTTTTTTTTTTTTTTTCAAAATAAAAAAAAAAAAGAAAGGCAGTAAGGTAAAGTAAGAGTCAGTACATGCACTGAGAAGTTATATATAGGGGTCAATCCCCAAGGCATGGCTGGGGAAATTTTGGAGATGTCCGAACAAAGGAAAAATTGGGAACGTTCAGAGGCGCAGAGGTTCCAGACACAGGGATAACCCTGGAGTCAGTGTTGAATGGCAAAACATGAGGGGCCAAGCTGTTGGGGCGGACTCGTTTATTTGGGGCAGGGTTAGGGATTATATACTGTTCCCATTGTGATGGGCCCAGGGTATATGCCACCGCTGCTTGTGTGTTCTCACTTGTCTAGGGCAGGTTAGGTTGGTGAGGGACAAGCTCTGTCCATGCGTAATTCTCAGCATTTAAAAACTGGCTTATACAACAAGAAGTGGAATATGATATTGTGGAAGACCCAAGGGGAAAAAAGAAGGAAAAACCAGAATCTTGGAATTTTTTCAGATGCTTATTATTATTATTATTATTTATTATTAATTATTTTATGTTGGTGTGCATTGTGTGTTTTGTGATTTGCTAGAGCCCATCTTGCCGGGTGGGGTGGGGGGGGGAATTGTTGGGGACGGGCCAGGTGCCATCAAGTGCTCTGGGCTCTACCACTTCTTTTTGCCTTGTTCCCTTGAGACAAGAGTCTCTCATTGTGGAACGTGGGACGCTTTAACGTGGGCTTCCATCAAGACCAATGATCTTCCTGTCTATGCTTCACCCCCCCCCCACCCCCCTAGGGGATGGCAACTGGGGGTAATGGTTACAACACAGCCACATCTTGGCTTTTAATTGTGGGATTACTGGGGGATTTCCAAAATTCCAAATGTCATGCTTTGCTCAGCCACGTCCTTCTCATCCACTGTCCCTACTCAGCTCATGCTTTAATTTAGTAAGTTTATTATATTGTGGAAAAATTGAAACAAATTTATAGGTACCAGATTGGTGGATGTATATGGCACATAAAAAAATGTGCTCATCAAAAGCCTGACATGTGACATTGCCTTTAATCCCAGGGCACTTTATGAGGAAAGAAAGCCAGGGTAATCTCCCTTCGGGAGGGATCAAGGGCGGGCCCTGGTTTGCCATTAGGTGATATGAGTTCCAAGGGCCCCAGCTCTGGCTTAACAGAGAGACCCTGTTTTCTCAAAAAGACCCAAAAAAGGAAAAAAAAATGAAAATTTTGTTTCCTCATTGCATTGTTGCAGATTGGCTTTTTGTGGAGTTTCAATTGAGATTTTTCATAGCACACTCAGGAGTTTTGACACAAGTTTATAACAATTGACCTTAGAGAGAGTTCACCTTTTCGTTAGAATTTAGAAATAATTTGAACGACTCAAAATTCTGAACAATGAATTATCCTTCTTGGAAGATTTATCAATTCCTCTGACAAGGCGGAGGACACTCCTTATACAGTTCTTGTCAACTGATGGCCAAGCTAACCCATTCTTTACTACCACTTAAAAATTATGACTTCTCAGTAAAGAACCCATAATTTCTTAGGAATTTGCTAGTGTTATTTATATTGGTCCAGCCTGTTTGGATCTTTTTTTCTGTGCCAGGCTTTTTCTAATCTACAAAGGGCAAAATTTAAATCTTAGTAAATGATAGTCAAAACTATAAAAAATTTAGGGGAACAAAAAAAAGTAAAGTATAATATTTTCAGGGCATTTGACTCTTTCTTAGACACTCTTTTTGATTTTCCACATAATTTATTTTTATTCTTTTTTTTTTTTTTTTTTTTTTTTTTTTTTTTTTTTTTTTTTTTTTTTTTTTTTTTTTTTTTTTTTTTTTTTTTTTTTATTTTTTTTATTTGAAGTATTTATTTACCCATTAACAATACCAGCAGGATAGTTATATCAAATAAACAAAATGTTATTCAAATAGCCAAGGGTTTAGGTTAGTGTGTTACTTTACTTAGTGAATGATTATACACTGAAAACTGGAATTAGGAAAACAATTAACAAAAAACAAAAAAAACACAATATAAAAATCATTCAAACACAAAAAAAAAAAGTTCCAGAGTGAAGTTTTTTATTTCAATTGGTGGTTCATGAGGGAGGAGCTAAATTCGATTAGAAAGCATTGTATGAAATGTACAAAATGCTCAATAAAAAAATTGACAGAACTGAACAACATAAGGTTTGGGGCCTATTGGTTGTGGCACAACTTTAATTGAAAAGCATTTCTTGGGAGGGCAGAGGGCAGGTTGGGGAGCCTGAGTTTCAAGGGGGGCCGCATCTTACATAGTTTCTCAGGGAACCAGGTTAGGGAACCCATTGTGGTTCAAAAAATGGTCGATTTTGAGAACAAAAAATTTACCCAAATGATATGTGCATAATAATTTTTGCCTGGGGCAGTGAAAATTCCCTAATTCCCCTTTTCCTATGTTTTACTAAATTACTTTAATAAAAATGGGACTATAATTATGAAAAAAAAAAAGAAAATAACAGAAAAACCTCACATTTCTTTTGCTCAGTGATAAGAGTGGATAATAATGCGTGTTTAGTATTTTCTTCAAATGAATGCAGAGACAAACCTTCCACTTTGCACCCACAATCTTTTTTCATCTCCTATTGTTGTGGTAGGTCTTATGATGAACCTCATTCAAAAGAAAAGGTTTTAAGTTTTTATCCTTATCCTTTATAACAAAAAAAAAACAGCTTTCAAAAACTGCTCCAATTCCTAAAGGTAGAGTTAAAGGGGACCATTTGGATTCATTTCAAAATCATGAAGAATAATACAAATTAAAATCAGAAAAAGCATTTTTAAGCATAAAACTTTCTGCTAATTATATTGTCTAGTAGATACATTCACTAAGAGACCTAAGAATTTTATTTTGCTTGTATTATTACCCTCGAAACTGGTACCATATAAAACACTCCTCTTGGGTCCTAAAAGGATTTTTACCATAACTCTTGTTTCCTATAAAGTTATTTATAAGTTGGTCTATAAACATGGCGTTCCTTCATGAAAATTTATTATTGCAGATTTAGTTATCACAATTAGTAATAAGTCATAATAACAAAATAACAAAGTTATGGACCCAAATTGCCTAATAAATATATAATTTTGGCATATTTTGTTCTTTGGGTATAACATAACTTTATTGCTACCTACAGCCTTCCAATCTCAAAACAAAAAAAAAAGTCCATACTACTTGATACTACTGACAAAGGCTCAGATTTGATATCAAAGTAGTATATACATATCCTTAGCTGTTCTAAAAACCCAGATTTTGTGTTTGTACTTTAAAATAAGTTCAGCTTATTTCATTTTCTAGTATTGAATAAAGCATCGTTTTCTAAAACAAACATCATTACTTTTGTGCAGGCATAACACGTTTACGTCACATTCATTAAATATTAAAAAAAATTTGTTCTTATGGCTACATTTGCCCAGGGTAAGCATACCCGTGGTTGTGAAAATAGTATAGCAAAAAAAAAGAGACAATTCCCAGTTAATCATTGTACTAAGATTTGTGTGTTCTTTTAAACAGATATAGTTTCATCATTACACAGAATAATCAAGGAAAAAATGTAAAAAAATTCAAACGGGGAAAAAAAAAACTATCCATTATTAAAAAAAAATTATGTTCATTAAAACAAAAACATCCATTGCTCGTCAATCTTGTTTACAAAAAGGGCTGGTGCACAGTATTTATTCCGGAATTGGACACTTAGGTAAAACAAAAAAACCATTAGCTACATTTGATTACCTGAAATAAGGACTGAAAAATTGACAACACTATTGACTCTTTATGATTGTAAAACTTTAATGCATTTTCATTTTTGTAAGTCCTTTAACAACTATATGAATATAGATAGTTAGGAATATGGTTGGGAAAGCTTTAATTTTTTAAAATAATGTTTATTAAAATTTAAAAGCAAAAATAAAATTTTCTAACAGAAGAACTTATTATGTATCTGGTCTCCTGTAAAATATACCTATATATCTAAAAATTAAAGCATTTAAATGAAAGATATTTATATAAAAATTATATATATATATATATATATATATATATATATATCTATATATTAGGGAAGACGGGGTTTCCACAAAATTTATATAACTGGAATATTCATTTTATTAAAATTAGGCCCAAATTTCATTTAATTCCATTCCAAGATACTATAATTCATTCCAATTTTTAATTTTCAAGCTTAGGACTGGAAAAGTTCTACTTCTCATGGGGACCTCCATATCTACAAATTTCCTCGTTCCTTAAAAGGGTCAGTTGGCTCATGGTTGTGGTTTATATATTTGCACAAACATTTATTATTATCATAATATTCCATTTATTGCTCTTATAGGAACCACTTCTACCATAAAACATCCATGTCTTTCTTGGACCCCATGTCTTTAACGGTGCACAACAACTCCTTAGAAAAGTTCAACAGTAGGGGGGGCTGGAGAAGATGGCCTAGCCGTTAGGAGGCGCCGACTGCTCTTGCAGGAGGACCAGGGTTCGATCCTTCCCCCAAGCAACCACCATGGGCCGAAAGAGCTGTCTGGACTGAAACTCCGATTCCGGAGAACTCCAGTTCCAGGGGGGAATCCCGAAACCCTCTTCTGACGGTCTGCGGTTAGGGTGCGGTATTGCACGACATGGGTGCACAAACTTGCATGCAGACAGTACATTCATACACACAGAGAAATAAATACAATTAATTAAAAAAATTAAAAAAAAAAGAAAGTCGCAGTAGGATTGAAAGTTTATTCCTTGACAAACTGTCAGTCCATGAAAGGAAACAGCCAGAATTAACTAGAGTCCAAAACAACAGCTCCAGAGAAAGTAGACTGTTTTGCTTCTCGTCCACCTGTGCCCCTTTTCTAAGCCTAGGGAACAATCTGCAGAAGAGGGGACATGGTAGACTGTAAGGGCTGCGATGGGGGTGAATGGTGAAACTACAGCAATATAGACTGGACACTCATTTGATCAACTTGATTGTACATACAAGCCCCCCCCCCCCAGCTGGATGGTGGGACCCTTGGGCCATGGTGGGTTTAGGCACAACTGCTTGCAAATTGGTTTTACATGAAGGATGCTTGTACTCATAAATTATTACTTATTGTTAAAAAATGAAAAAAATAATAAAGAAAAAAAAGAAAGTCATGTCCCTAGGACTTATTGCAAGGTGTATGAAAACATGACCATCATGAGAATTCAGTATTATATTTCCAAAATAGCACTATGCGGTGCTGAAAATCAAACCTAAGGCCTTTCAAAAGCTAAGCAAAAACCCTGTGACTGAGCTACATCTTAGACCTGCATTAAGTTTTACACATATGTACTCATCACAACGATGACACTTGTTTGATGAATTCACAACCTTTTTCTCAATTTAAAAAAATTGTATGTTAATGTATTAAGGGAGATTATATGTCAAACCGTTCTATATTTTCTGTTTTAAAACCAATTCAATCGTTGTACCATGGGAAAATAATGGAATCATTAAAATCTTCAGCTTATCTCATTTCTTAACAATTGTTTAAATACTATATGTCCAGTTTGGTTCTGCAGGACATATTTCCAGAAATGGTGTTTATAGGCCAGAGTATATAATGGCTATAATTAGACTTTTTAAACTATTAGAATACATTGGGGGAAAAGTACATTGACTAGAATGAAAGAATTACTCACCCAGTTGAGTCTCCTGAATTGTCAGTTTACTTTCCACTGGGTACAAAAGCTTGGGTGGTTTATCAGTCAGAGGAGCTAAAAAACAATGACAATAATAACACAAACAGAGTTATAGTCCATGAACCAAAGGAAAGAACAGTTTATTTTCTCAAATATTTTTCATTCTCAAAGTAGTGTCAAAGCATTCTACCAAGTAATGACTTTCATATTTCAGGTAGTACCTTCAGGCAAGCTGAAAAAAAAAACTATTAGATTGTACAAGAGTAAAGTATACACTTTCAGATAGATATTCACACAGCACTCTGAATTACAACATCAAGATTGGCCAGTCTTTTAGACACTATGACTCTATTTCATGAAACATTTTCAGACTGTATTTTGATTCTTGTTTTGAATAGATTCTTTACATTTTTCCTGCATTAAAGATACTTATGTTAGATTTAATGGCTATTATAGTATTAAGCATGGAGTAATGTGATTTTCATTAATTTTATTCCTATTTCCCATGTTCATTAGCAGTTTGCTTCAAAAGACACAATTTAGTAACTATTTCCTACATATATAATTCTAAATGGGGAAGCAATCTGATATGGGATTAGTTTAAGTACAAGCATGTACTCATATAAGAAGTAAATAGTTTAAATGACCTTTTCCATTTACACCAATCCCTCTATTATTATTATTGTTATTGTTATCATTATTATTAATTGTTTCATTTCATGACACTTGTTACCAATTGGCATAAAAGGCTCTCTTTGAATTTAAGCTTCTACAAATTTCTTCCCCCATGGTCTTGTTAATTCCAACTATCAGCCTATAATCAAAGAGTTTGGCAAAAAAACACTTTGAAGAAATGATTCCTACTGTATATTTCATTTCAAGCTAAACTAGTTTATCTGGGATTTAGACAAATAGCCAGTTCTTCTTCATTAGGCTTTCTCCCACCCTCTATGATTGAATTGCCTAGGTCCCTTGAAACCTGTCACAGCAACTTCAACTCTGTTGCAAGTACAAAAATGATCAATTAATGGTCCTGAACTAAATGTATTTGCTTTGAGGATTTGATTTTTTCTTTGCCAGGAATACATGCCAGCTTGGTTAATAACTGCAAGGGTGATCTAGACAGAACTGCCAGGAGTTGGCTAAGTGTACTTATCAGCAGAGGATTCAAGAATTCCGACTGCCTTAGCAGCTTGCTTCCATCTCTTATTTAATTTGTATAATTGTTATTGAATATTCATGTATTTCATACAAAACACCTTAGTTATCTTTATACGCCCTAACCCATCCTCACCCTCCCATAGTTCCCACAGGATCTCATGCATTCTGTCACTTATGTTAAAGTATATCAAGTCAAGTTAGTGTACCCAGAAGTCCCACAATGTAAGTTCATTCACTGGGGTCTAGTCTAGTCTAGTGTATCTAGATTCTCTCCCTTAAATAAGATCAACTGTCCATCACCCAGCAGTAATCAGCTTCCGATAGTTCTTTGGTTAAGGGTGGGGGCCTACTGTCCATTTCCCCAGTTCTATGCTGGGCTTTTTTTTCTATGTGTGTTTGCATGGGTCTTGCATATACTGACACCATTGCTGTACGTTCATATAAGGAAGGTTCCAGGAGACTGGAAAACTTTTTTTCTATATGGTCATGTTCCCCTGGCTCTAATAATATTGCTGCCCACTCTTACACAAGGTCCCTGAGGCATGGGTGGGTAAAGTTTAATATAGGAGACCTGTTAAAGCATTCACACTCTGCATGCCGTTACTCTCTATGCATGACCATTTATGGCCTTTTGTAATCCCTCTCTTGAGGCCACTTTGTGATGACAGTGGAGTGTCCATCTCTTTTTTTAAATAAAATATTTGTGTTTTGTGTATTTCATAACTCATTTCTCAGTCCAATTTAGATACATTTTCTTTTCCATGTCCCCCACCCCACCCCAGTTCATGCATTCTGCCACACATGTCTTGCATCTTTTTCTCAGTCTTTTTAAAAATTTTCTCTGCAGAGGTTTATTGTTTGGGCAGAAGTTAATTGCTTCAGTAGTTCTTTGACCCAGTCCTTTTGTTGTTGTTCCTTTCCATTTGTATTGCTCTAAAATATGCCTATATATACATCTCATATATACCAAAATTATGACTTGTGAAAATAAACTGTATGTTAAATCCAAAATATGTTTAAGAGTTCACATTTTTCCCTTTAATTTTATATTACTTTAAAATAGGAATACATACCCTCCACCCATATACTACTAATGATATAACACAAGTGATGCTTTTCTCTATCTGGATAATTTCACTTTCATTATTCTTTCCAGGCCCATTTTTCTGAAAATTTTATGATTTCATGCCTTTTAATCTATCGTATTTATAATATATCGTATTCTCTTTTGTCTTCTAATGAGCACTTTGATTCTATATCTTGCCTATTGTGAACAGAACCACAGTAAAGAAAGCTGTGCAATTGCCTCTTTTATACAATAAATATACAGTACATCTGTTATAGCTGAATAACATTGTAGTTCTAGTTTTAATTCTTTGAAGAACATAAATATTGTTTTCCATATCTGCTGACCTAAATTTATATTTTTTATTTATTTGTTATTACTTTATGTGTATGAATGTCTTGTCTGCATGTATGTAAGTGCATGCAGGTTGCACAATACCTATTGAAGCCAGAAGAAGGTGCTGGATCCTGCGGATCAGGAGTTATGGATCTCGCTGTTAGCCACCATGTGGGTGCTGAGAAATGAACCGTGTTCCTCTACAAACCCATCCAGTGCTCTTAACTGCTAAGCCAATTCTCCAGCCCCTAAATTTGCATTGTTGTCCATGGTAAATATCTGTTTCTTGTTTTAAATGACCATTCTCTCACCCTGGATTTTGATGAGGCAAATTAAATATACACACACATGAATATATATATATATACAATATATAAATGTATATATTTATATATTGCATATATATTGTAAACACATACATATGTGTGTTTGCAATTCATTTATATTCTGTATATATACAATTATATTTACAACATATATATACATATATATTCTGCAAAACACTGATTATTTAGAATTGTTCTGGGTTTTGCACTGCACAACACATTTATTTGTAGTTTAATCATAAAGTATTCTGGACTAATACAACTCTGTTCTGAAGGCCTAGAATCTGAGGTACAGAGAGTTCAAACATTTTTTTGATGATAACAAGGAAATTTCATGCTAGAGTTTTCAGATCTTATCTTTTCAACAATTTGTTATGTGTCCTTTGAAAACTCTGTCATGTGGTCTCCCTTCAAGGTGTGTGCAATCTGTTAAACAGTGAAAATTTGCCATTGAATTATCACAGCATTGAGCCCAAAGCACTTGAAATGCAATCTGTTATCATCTATAATTTTTGCATGTTACTGTTATGTTATGATGGATATCAGTTTGAAATATTTCTCCTATGATTTACCTTTCTTTGGTAAAAGTAAATGGAAGTTTCTTGATGATACAATTGAACTACTTGAGATACTAGCGAAGTGACTATGAATAGGAGGTGATCACTAATGTTAGCCTGTAGTTCAGTTTCTCAGTATTTTGAATCAAACCACTTTCATTGCCATCAGGGAAGAACATGCACAG
Source organism: Rhizomys pruinosus (assembly GCA_009823505.1). Lineage (NCBI taxonomy): Eukaryota > Metazoa > Chordata > Mammalia > Rodentia > Spalacidae > Rhizomys > Rhizomys pruinosus. The sequence goes on from VZQC01007215.1 coordinate 1,606,533, forward strand.
AATTATCCATTATTTGAATGCTTCTGGCACTTTATAATATTTAATAAATGTTAGATGACAAAACTGAAAAACAAATGGAAGAATTCTAATGACTAGCAAAAACAAAATTTTTTGACAAGCATTTATTTTCAGCACTTGTGAAGACAGAACTGGAAGAATATCTAAACAGATTACAATAAAAATCAAGTTGTTTTTAGTGTCATGAAAATAACATTTTGGGGACACTTGTTTCTCTCATATATAGATATTATTGAATATTATATTTATAGTAATAATATATTAAGTATGAAAGTGAGAAAGTAAATACTAACTGAAATCACAGGAAAACTAAAGCATATCCAATAGTACTGACATGAAACAGCATGTTATTAAATTGTAGTATTTATTTTGTCTACTCAAAGCACAATTCTATTAGAGCTGTTCCTTTCACTAGCTGTGTGTGCATTATATATAGCTTTGTGTCCACCAAGAAAATTATTTTCAAGACCACATTTTATTCTTCAGAATATGCTATTAACAACATTAAAGCTAATATAGTAATTTAACATAACAATAAGCTTCTCTTACAGGGTTATGAATATGTCTCAGTTGGCAAAATGGTTCTTGTCATTCCTTTTGCTTGCTGACTGCCAGTTAGGGAAACATAGTCACTAAACTGAAATTATGCACAGAATTAACGGCTTATCTATGTTGACATCTATTTGTGAGCTGTCTACCTTGCTCATTTCTTCTACATTTGAATTATAGGACAGTCAAAAATAAAATAATTTCTCTTTAAATCTAAGAGACAAGAAACCAGGGTAGCATTATCAAGATAATCGAGTTTTTCTTATGTTTTTATAGAAGATGTAAATGGAGAGTGTCTAGCATAAAGTTTCTCTGTTTAACGATTGCTGCTCTATTCCTCAAATACTATTGAAGATACTTAGATTCTTCCTGGGACAATTTTTTTTTCTTTGAAATTCTAAATATCTTCCATAATGTTTTAATTCATTCTTTTTTGCATATCAAAAAGATCATCCACCATGATCAAGGTGGCTTTATTTCAGAGATGGATGGATGGTTTAATAAATACAAGCCAATAAATGAAATCAATCATATAAATGAAATTAAAGACAAAAATCACATGATCGTCTTGATAGATACAGTAAAAGCCTTTGAAAATAATCCAACATGCATTCATAATAGAAGCCCTGGAAGGAACTGAACTGGATGGAATGAAACTCACCATAATTAAGGCTACATAGAATCCACACCAAACATTTTTTTTGTCCACTTTGCTAGAAGTATTATGCTAGGGTATGGGAAAAATCACAGAGTGGTTACACAGGGATTTAATATTTTTAATTCTTTATTGGTTTGGAAAGTTGAATAATTCATTTAATATCCTGGAATGTCAGCACTCTGGTAAAATGTGACATAAATAGACTTCCCACAGGCATTCATGTGAGGAGAAATAGGATAATAGATTAAATAACTTTATAGAGTAGATGCAAAGTAAAAGCAAATCTGTTCTAAAGATAACTGCTGAGCCAGGTGTGATGGTGCACACCTTTAATCCTACCACTTGGGAGGCAGAGGCAGGAAGATCTTTGTGAATTCAAGGCCAGCCTGGTCTACTTAGCAAGCTCCAGGACAGCTAGAGCTCCAGGGAGACCCTGTCTCAAAAAAAAAATGATATTTACCAATGTGTGCTACAGTAGCACTTAGCATTCTAAATAGTCTCATAAGAAATATATTATTTGTGAAATAATGAACTGAATATTTAACTAAGTGTGCAATATTCTTTAGACTCTGAATTTAAAAAGTATTCATACATATCATAGTATTTTGTTTAACAAGGGAAATTATTTATGTTTAAGAATCCAATCTAAAAGGATATTTTGGGGGCTGAGATACAGCTTATCAGTTAAGATCTCTGGCTATTCTTGCTTGCAGAAGACCCATATTGGAATCCCAGCACCCACATGGTATCTAACGACCTTCTGTACCTCCAGTTCTAGGGGATCCAACACCCTCTTCTGTCCTCCAAGGGCATTGCATGACACAGGTACCCTTGCATGCATTCACACAATAGAAGCATGCACAAAAATAACAAAGGCAAAAATTTTAATAATAAAAATGAAAAAGCATATTTTAAGTAGCTTTAAACATGCCACCCAATATACTGTGATTATGAAAGTACTCAAAACTCAGCTTCAAAAAGTGTAGTTCTTTGACATGCTTATAAGCTGGGTAGTTATAAATACTTGCATAATTCAATGTGAAGAGTATTTATCAAGTGTCTAATACAATAAGTGCTAAGTTAGGAACAAAGAGATGAGGAGATGGAGAGATGGTTTAGAGGGAAAAGTGCTAGTTAGGCAGATGTAAACCCCTGAGCTTGGCTGTCCAGCAACTATGTAAAGAGCTGTGTGCAGCAGAATGTGCCTGTAATGCCAATGCTGGAAAATCAACAAAAGGTGGATCCCTGTAGCCCTGTTGCTCATGGTGTAGACAGACAAGCCAATAAGTGAATTCCAGTTTCAGTAAGAGGCCTTGTCTCAAAAATTAAGATAAAGAGAAACTGGTAAAGACATCCAAGACATCCAGTATTGAACTCTGACCTTCACGTGCACATGCAGATGGGCATACACACTCATGTGCACACACAAATATGAACATGTATATACACATACATCTTACATACTTATAAAGAGATAAATGACTGGGTACAAGTTATCCATAAGCTGGAGAGATGGCCTAGTGGTTAAGAGCGCCGACCGCTCTTACAGAGGACCCGGGTTCGATCCCCAGCACCCACATGGCGGCCGAAAACCATCTGAAACTCCAATTCCAGGAGAACTCCAGTTCCAGGGGAATCCGAGACCCTCTTCTGACCTCCGCGGCATTGCACGACACGGGTGCACAAACCTGCATGCAGACAGTACATTCATACACATACAGNCCCACATGGCGGCCGAAAACCATCTGAAACTCCAATTCCAGGAGAACTCCAGTTCCAGGGGAATCCGAGACCCTCTTCTGACCTCCGCGGCATTGCACGACACGGGTGCACAAACCTGCATGCAGACAGTACATTCATACACATACAGAAATAAATAAAATTAAATGAAAAAAAAGAATTGTTATGGATAAGATAGTATTTCAGATTAATTGTATTGTCTTATATTCAAGTACATTTTTATAAATTCATTTGAGTTCACCATCTAAAACTGGTCACAAAAGGTATTCATAGATTTACACAGTTTTCAATTTAACAAGCTTTGAGAATTACACTCATTCAGTCCATTTAAAGATGGGTCATTTTTGAATGGTTTCTTTTATACTTAAAATAATGGACAAAAAAACTGTTAGTTTACCTAGTAAATCAAGAGAATTTGAATCTTCTATAGTCTAAACTCTGAATGACACAGGATTTTTTTTGGCTGAAATTGTTTCAATGTTAGTTTCTAATGTTGAAGCACAGAACTTAAGAAAGTTATAGCATGGGCGAATAATACCGTAGTCCTTGGAGAAGAAAAGGATGGACCGAACAAATAAACATATGCATGGGATCTATCTAGCTGAGAATGGATGCTTTACTTGTCATTTTTCTCTCTTGCTCTGACTTTGATACATATTCTCCTCTCTGTTACAAATAGTAGTGGTGACTGACTATAGTCACAAAGTCTTAGAAGCCTCAAGGAGCTGGAGCCAACCCAAGTGCCCCACAACAGATGAGTGGATAGAGAAAATGTGGTACGCCTACACAATGGAATTCTATGCAGCGGTAAAGAAAGATGATATCATGAAATTTGCAGGTAAATGGATGGAACTAGAAGATATTATGTTAAGTGAAATAACACAGTCCCAGGAAAACAAAAGATGAATGGTATCCCTCATCTGTGGATGCTAGCACCAAGTACCTAGTTCTAAGGCAAGTCGAGCAACATTAATGCTATATTCCCCACAATCTGAACACAACTGTGCTCTTATATTATGAATCCCTAGACAGGTCCTAAAACTCACCTACCATTTATTTTCAGACTATGGATTTTTGGTATATGATGGTGGACATGTATACATATTACAGTGTAACATAAAGTTAAAATGGAAAAAGTTGAATCAAGAAATATATGGAAATAACAGTTTGTTTTCCAGAAGATACAATTTTAGTATAGGTGTGATATATTGGGCTGGTGTAACTTAGCCTTTCTGGGTGCTTAATGACCATACTTAATGCCCATACCAATTTGGCCAAGGGACCTAAGGGATAACTTTGTTCCTTGCCCTCAGAGGACAACTAAGTCTCAGGGGAATATGCATGGGGGCATCTCCTGAAATGTCTTGCAATTGTGAGTCACCAGTCTTCCCTTTGCGGGGAGGTCTTGGAGATCCACTGATGGGAATCCAGCCAGTGTCCAATCTATAAAGAGGAAAGTCTGCTCAAACTAAGTACTTTTAGTTTTGTTTTTTTAAAAAATTAAGACCAATTTCAGATTCATTTGTTATGGGATGCAGTCCTTCTAATACAACTATCCATTGCTGTAATATCATTCATAATAATAAAAGTATATTCCTACATTTATACATATAGCAAAAATAGGATCATTATTATCCACAGCTGTATGAAAATTGTCGAGTATTGGGGCTGGAGAGATGGCCTAGCAGTTAAGAGCGCCGAGTGTTCTTGCAGAGGACCCGGGTTCAATCCCCAGCACCCACGTGGTGGCTAAGAACCGCCCATAACTCCAATTCCAGGAGAACTCCAGTTTCAGGAGAATCCGACGCCCTCTTCAGACCTCCGCGGCATTGCACGACACGGGTGCACAGACCTACATGCAGACAGTACATTCATACACATAAAATAAATAAATAAATAAATAAAAATTTAAAAAAGAATGTTGTCGAGTATTGTCTCTGTTCCATCTTGTATAGAACATATCCAATAGAATATAATTATAATCCATTTAATTTTCCCCACTTTTAAAACTTTTATTTTGAAGTAATATTTTAACTCATGAGCAATACAATGCACACTTTATCACTTTATAGTATCACAATAAACACTTGGACAAGAAATTGAAGTATTATTTTCATTGTTCTTCAAGTAGAATCATTCAAGAATATAAAAGGAAACACCATTTGCCCATGGATCTAATGTTAATATTTTGAGTTTCTATTTTATGTCTGCATTTCCATTTTTTAAAAATTTTTAATGTAATACTTTTATTGGCATTTTGTGTATTTCATACATCACTTTTCAGTTCAATTTAGACAGATTCCCTTTTCCCTTTCCCCCACCCCAGCCCAGTTCCTGCATTTTGGCATAGATGTCCTGTATATTTCTCTCAATCTTTTTAAAGTTTTCCTCTGCAAAGGTTTATTGCTTGGGGCAGAATTTAACTATATCAGTCCATTCTTTGTCTCAGTCCTTATGTTGTTGTGGTTCCCTCCCAATGGTATTGCTCCAAAATATGCCTATATAAACGTCATATATGCACCAGAATTATGTCCTCCAGGAATAAACTCTGTGTTAATTCTGATATATGTTTATGAGTTCACATTTTTTCCCTTTAATTTTATATTACTCTAACATATTAATATATAACTTCTGCCCATATACATTAACTACCATGTCTGAAAGTAAGTGGTAAGTTAATTCTAGGGCTCACTAAGAGATTTACATTATAACATCACAGTTGCTTTCAGAAAGAAATATAACAATAATGTTTCTCAGCTTGCCTTTCAATTGGGGGATTTGGTACTAGCATCCACAAATGAGGGAAACCATTCCCTGTTTGGGTTTTTTGGGACGGTGTTACTTCACTTAGAATAATGGCTTCGAGTTCTATCCATTTATCTGTGAAGTTCATGATGTCATCTTTCTTTACCACTGTATAGAACTCCATTGTTCTATACAGAACCACATTTTTTTATCCTCTCATCAACTGATGGGCATTTAGGTTGGCTCCAGCTCTTGGCTCTTGTGAAGAGAGCTGCAATAAACATAGATGTGCATGTATTTTTGCAGTAGGATGAGTCTTGTTGGTATATACCCAGGAGTGGTATGGCTGGATCAGGTGGTAGGCTCATTTTGAGTCTTTTAAAGGTTCTCCACACTGCTTTCCATAGCGGTTGTAAGGGTTTGTTTACCTTCCCACCAGCAGTGGATGAGTGTTCCCCTTTTCCCACAACCTCTCCAGTATTTTGTGCCTTTTGCTTTCTTCATCTTAGCCACTCTTATTGGAGTGAGATGATATCATAGAGTGGTTTTAATTTGCATTTGGTGTCTTGTGCTCTTGATCTTGGCTAGTCTTATTGGAGTGAAATGATACCTTAGTGTGGTTTTAATTTGCATTTCTTTGATTACTAACAATGTTGAAGACTTTTAAAGATGTTTCTCAGCCATCATTACTTCCTCACTAATGAAGTCTCCGTTCAGCTCTTTACTCCATCTTTTGAGTGAGTCATTTGTTTTCTTCTTTGTTTTTTGGTTGGTTTATATATTCTGGATGTTAATGCTCTATCGGATCTATCACTGGTGAAGGTTTCCTCCCACTCTGTAGGTTTTCTCTTCACTTCCTTGATTATTTCATTCACTGTACAAAAGCTTTTGAGTTTGATGAGGTTCCACTTGTCAGCTGTTGACCTTATTTTCTTTGCAGCTGCTGTTTGATTTAGAAAATCTGTTCCTACTCCTATGTAGTGTAGGTTGCTACCAAATTTTTCTTCTATCACCTTCAGAGTTTTGAGTTTCACACTGAGATCTTTGATCCATTTGAAGTTGATTTTTGTACAGGGTGAGAGGTAGGAGTTTAATTTTGTTCTTCTACATATGGTGATCCAGTTTTGCCAGCACAATTTGCGGAAGATGCTATATTTCCTACAATGAGCTTTTTTGGCCACTTTATCGAATATGCGGTGAGTGAAATTTTATGAGCTCAAGTTTGGCTCTTTGTTTTGTTCCATTTGTCAACAGGTCTGTTTTTGTGCCAGTACCAGGCTGTCTTTATGACTGTAGCCCAGTAATATAGCTTGGAGTCTGGTAAGTTGATCCCACCTGTGTTGCATTTTTCACTCAGTGTTGCTTTAGCTATTTGGGGTTTTTGATTTGCCATATGAATTTAAGGATTTTATTACAAGTCTGTGAAAAAGCTCATGGGGATTTTGATTGGGATTGCACTGAATCTGTATATTAATTTGGGTAGAATGGACATTTTTACTATATTAATTTTTCCAATCCATGAGCATTAGAGGTTTTTCCATCTTTTGATGTCATCCTCAATCTCCTTATTCAGCAATTTAAATTTTTTTTGTTGTAGATATCTTTGGTGTATTTGGTTAGGATTTTTCCCCCCAGGTATTTTCTTTTTGAGGCTATTTTGAGTGGGAAGGTTTCCTTATATACCTTCTCCACTTGCTTGTTGTTAGTGTAAAGAAAGGCTACTGATTTTTGTAGGTTAATTTTGTATCTTTCCACTTTACTGAAACTTAATTGTTTCTAGGAGTTTACTGGTGAACTTTTTAGCATCCTTCAGGTAAACTATCATATCATCTGCAAACAGGGATAGTTTGACTTCTTCTTTTCCATCTAGTATTCCTTTAATTTCCCTTTCTTGCCTTATTTCCCTCGAGAGTGTTTCAAGCCCTATATTGAAAAGGAGTGGCAATAGGTGGCAGCCTTGCCAGGTCCCCACCTTTAAGGGGAATGCTTCTAATTTTTCTCCATTTAGGATGATGTTGGCAGTGGGTTTGTTGTATATGGCTTTGATTATATTTAGGAATGTTCCCTTCAGTCCAATTCCTTTTAGAACATTAAACATGAAGGAATGCTGGATCTTGTCAAAGGTGTGTTTCTGCATCAATTGAGATGATTGTGTGATTTTTGTCTCTCAGAAAAATATGGAACACTTCACGAATTTGCTTGTCATCCTTGCACAGGGGCCATAGTCATCTTCTCTATATCGTTCCAATTTTAGTATATGTGCTGCTGAAGCAAGCACTGCATTTCCATCTTTAACTCCAGCTTCTATTGTCAGAAGCCCTTCTCAATTCACCCAGATTCCTGGCAAACTACACCATTCATTCAATTATGCAGCAAACCTCAATTCTAAACAAATAAGGTAATAAACAGAGAAGGTAAATAATAGAGCCCATGGGTTAACCTAGAATTAATAAACTGTTTTAATTTTTTAAATTTCATTCTTAAAACAATCTGTGCTTGATATTTTGCATAAATGGAGTTTGGATAAATTCTAACTGATTGCATGTCTGATTTAAGCATTTTAAATAAATTGATGTGTGTACTCAAACTTAAGTTAAAAATGGTCCAAAAGGGAAACAATACATAATTATCTAGTGAAATTATAATGAACCCCAGGAAAAGGATGCTGATTGGTATAACAGCTATAATCAAGAAGGTGAGCATGCCAACTACTGTTTTCATTTTTGTGAACAGGGAAGGAAAAAAAAACTACAATGGCTACCAATTAGCTTCTAGGGACAATAGTCAATTCCAAGAAATTATATGTCCTCCAAGGAAAAGTATCTCTTCTGTAGCAATGAAAAAGTATGCAAAATTATCTTAGCACATCATTTTTTTTTCTCTTTTTCTATTAGCAGATAAAAGGCCTTCACAAAATGAAAAAAATGATAAATTTCAACTTGTTTAAAAATGCTACTGAATAGAAATTTTGGAATAGACAAATTGCATCATGTTACCAACAAGAATCAAAACATTGTCAGTTCTCCATTTGGCTTGGGATAACATGAGAAGTCATTACACTTCGACAGTGTAGTATAGTGCAATTTAATGGCTTTTCACATTACACTGAATTTATTTATAGTTATATTTCCACAGAAGCCATTTACATTTCTTTGTTTTCCATTCATGACATAGAAGCCTGTTTGATTAATAACTGGTATGGTCCCGTGATATTAGAGCATATCTATCATTGTCACAATTGGTGGGACATGTTACTTGACGAAGGATGCTGCTAAATGTCTTACAATACATGAGGAAGCCTCTTAAAAGAATAATCTGATCCTTCATCTCTCATCTCAATAGTGTTTGATACTGCCAAGGTTGAAAATCATGCTGTGTAATAACGATGTAATAAAATTGGTCTTATTACCTATATTTGATGCCTGAATTACGCAAAAAAAATTCCCTCATCTGGTAGACAGAAAATTATTGAAAACACAGGGACTGGTAAAATATGGCAGCTGAAGCTTCAGCATGGTCTGTCATAAAGCAGGCCATAGTCACGAATAATGTATGAAACCTTTCATAGGCTTAGTATCCACAAAAGAAAATACTGACAAGTGTGCCACAGAAGCATGAAAAACAAAAATGAGATGAATTAGTTAAGAGCCTATGAAGAATGAGTAATCTATTCTCCTCCTCTTCAAACACCATACAGACAATAACTCCCACCAAACAATCTTTCCCCACCCAATAATACTAAATCAAGTGTCTCCTCTCTAAACCTGCTAAATAAAACATCAAATATAAAATAGTGAGTTATGCTAGAACTTCAGAAATATTTGCTATACATTTCAAAACATTTAACTGTTGAAATACTATAAAATTATTTCATAGAACATTTCTTAATACCGTTACACATCAATAGGTAGAGAAGTTGTTTACAAGCACTAAGCATATATTTTTCAAAACTACATAACACAAAGTAATGTTTTTAGTGAGCGGCATTACATAGTCAATGGACCTTGAGCCAAATTCAGCCAAAGTAGCAAATGTGATGGCTCAATGTATCATTAAATGTGGATATCACCTCCTTTTCTTAATTTAATTGACAAAACATTGAAAAGATGTTCTGTTCACTAGAAATCAGCATAAATTTAACAATTGTAAGACCTTAAAACATAAATATAAGATAGCTAGTATGGATATACATATCCAAAGTTTACACATCACCTTTGAAGATATGCAGTTACTATTTCTTTTGACCATTCATTTTCTATAGTGAGACATGTTTAAAACCATCTCTGAAAATAAATAGACAGTAAGGATAGAAATAAGAATGGCAACACATGTAGTCTGATTTTACCAGTCACATTCTTTCCATTTAACTGGACGGCTTGTCAACATTTGTATTGTCTATTGTGTTTTCTGCCAACCTTCTTGGTTTCTCTGGAATCTCTGATAACTTGAGGCATGTTGGCGAGAAACGATTTTGGTGAAGTATGGAAACAGAGACTGCAAGTTCAGAGTTAATTTAAGACACTTTTTAGGACTATATTGCTTGTTTACATTTTTTAAAGTTTAAAGTAGGGATTTGAGTAAGTTTGCTTCTGCCTTCTTGAAAACGTTTAAATGGAAGTTTGTGTCTTTCATGGGTTCTTACTAAGCAAAACTCCTTAATGTTTATAGAACTTGATAATGACATGTAATTTGAGCCTCTTAGTACCATAGTGGGTCCTCTTCAAGTAGTACACATTCTAGAAACGCTGTTACTACAAAGAAAATGAACTTTGATAAGCATGGTTTCTATTAATCCTGATGGTTTATTAATATTGGTCTAAACTGAATTTTTGTAAAACTTATGCATTAATAATAGAGATATTCTAGAATGATGTAACACTGCAGCCAAATTCCCATGACAACAAATTCATTCTTTCATTCATGTGGAAAGAGAAATAAACTTAATTAAACTATCCCACTATTCGATACTGCATTCCTCTTATTGAATTTAATGAGTGGCCAATTTCTTTGGGAACAATAGTAGTATATTAGTCAAATGCTGATCGGTTCAAGTTTTGTACTTTCTTAATTTTCTTGATCATTATAACTGAGGTTGCACTAGGAGTTAGTACCAGTGCTTATGATATTCTGTGAATCTGTCCTAATCTATGCTATAAATAAAAACATACTGGCAATATGAATACTATACCTTAAATTGTATGCTTAGTATGTTTAATAGTATTACTGCTTATAGACTATATCTCCAACTTATTACTGATTAGCCTCCTCCTTTCCTGGACATTTTTCTTCCTTCTATCTGCCCTAGATAGAATCATTTCTGATTCTGCTAAAAATTGCCCCCACAAAAAAAGCAACTTAGAGAGGAAGGTATTTATTTAGCTTACAAAGCCATGTTACAGTCCATTTTCCTGGAGAAGTCAGGGCAGAAACTTAAAGCTTCACATCCACAATCAAGAACAGAGAGACCAAACACATGAATTTTTGCTTGGTTCCATGTATCTTTCTTCTTTCTTATAGTGTTCAGGAGCCCGTGCTTAGAGAATGATGGCACTTACAATTGGCTGGGTCTTCCAACATCAATCAATAAGCAATGGAGATAATTCCCTGCAGATATACCTTCAAGCCAATGGGACTTAGATAATATTTCTTTATGTTGTGCGAAGTTAATATTCATTACCAACAAACCATTTATACCTTCTTTCTTTTTTTTTAATTTTATTTATTTTTGTATGTGTATGAGTGTACTGTCTGCATGTAGATTTGTGCACCCGTTTCGTGCAATGCCGCGGAGATCAGAAGAGGGCGTCGGATTCTTCTGGAACTGGAGTTCTCCTGGAATTGGAGTTACAGACGGTTCTCAGCTGCCATGTGGGTGCTGGGGATCGAACCCGGGTCCTCTGCAAGAGCAGTCGGTGCTCTTAACCTCTAGGCTATCTCTCCAGCCCTACCTTCTTTCTTACTGTCTTCTTATTTATTCATCTCTCCTTTCCTTTAATCCTGAGTGAGGAAAATATTTTTCTCATTTTTTTCCATGGGTGCAGTGGGGAAAGTGATCCTAAATTTACATTCATTTGTTTGTTCCCCAAACAGAATAGCTACAACTTACTTGTCTATACCATTCTCACATTGCCTTCTTCAGTTGATTGTTATCATCTCTATAACTAATACCACCGGACAGCCCACTTTTAAAAAATGATTATCTCAGGGGCCAAGGATGTGCCTCCATGGGTAAAGATATTTGTATTGCAAGCATTGTGACTGAAGTTTGAATCTCAGAATCCACATAAAATTGGCAGGAGAGAGCCAACACCATTAAGTTGTCCTCTGACCTCAACATGAATGGTGTGGCATGTGACTTCACCCTACAACTCATACACATACATCAATAATAAATAAACAAAGAATCTGTTAGCACTGCTTATTTCACATTTTTTCAGCTATCTATTCAGTGGTGTTTTATTGTTTCATAGAACAAAGCTTTTAATAAGCCATTAAAAACAAAACTACTACCAAAAATCAGCAAAAAAGACAAACCAAAACAACTAGGAGAAGTAATAAAAACTCCTATAAGCAATAAAATCAGGCACCTTTTTAAATAAAACTTACTATTCAAATCTAATTATGCTGCAAATGCTGTTATATTGCTATTGCTATCAACACACAGCCAAGAGTTACTTGGCAACAGAGGTTTGTCGCTTGAAGTGTTTTCTTTACAGTAATGCAGGAACAAACTGCAAATTTGCTCTTAGCTACACCAAATACCACTCGTGCCATCAAAAGAAAAGAAACAAAAACAAAAGACAGAAAAAAAGCAACATGCATAAAATATTGAAACATTCTGAAAGTGGGTAAATTGTGCCTAGGGTTTCAATATGCTATTTTTGAATCCATTTAGTTTGAAATAGTCATTAAAATCAGTTATTTAAGAAAAATGCCATGAAAATTTTAAATTTGGGAGGTTTTGATTGTTATATTTAGAACTTACATCTATTTCCATGTATATGGACAAATTATAAATTGAGAGTCAACTTTGTAACAGGAATTATCTTCCCATATCTATGTTTATAATAAATATAGCAAAGATAATTTACTTGAGGAAAACACACATAGTTTAATAAATTAGTTACTTTTCTTTCTCTTTCCATTTTTTCTTTCTTTGTTTTGTTTGTTTGACTTTGATCCGAGGTCTCATATATCTCGGACAGCTAAATACTTCTGAATTATAAAGTCTCTATATGTTATTAGCTGAAAATAATGACTAAGCATTATTGTTCATTAGTCTATAAGAACTTCCATGAGGTTGCTTGCTATTCATCATGGGGTGAGACTGGGCAGTGTTGTGATTGTTTGGGGTTAACCACTCTACTGTAAGTATCCCTCATCTCTACAAGAAACCTGCATAGCCTCGTTGATCCTACTAAATGAGACTTTGGTGAAATCTTATTTTGCTCTCTCTTTGTTGCCCATCTGGGTTGAATAGATGGTCCTTCAAGTCTCTCCATGACAAATTAAGTGATGAAATCAGTCTGTTCCAGACTCAGCGTTATTCCATGTGATGTAAAACAGGTTTTGTTTTGCTTTTTTGCAAGCTGTGACTTACCCTGAGAAATCCCATTTCACAAATAACTGTTAACTTCATTTTAAGGATAGATGATGATTACACTCCTGGGTAAACAAGTCAACAACACCATCTCTTTAATACCACCCATGAAACACAAATCAATGGATGACATCCTTGGGAATAAAAAGGGCGCCATCCTATAAAATTATTGAGGTAAATTAAGACTATAGAGACATATGGGCCTATTATTCCTCATAAGATATGAGGAAAACCAGGCCTCAAAACTTATCAGAGACACCAAAAGAATAAAAAGATAGAATTCCCTTACCTAGAACCTCATAAGGTAGTAAACATCTAACACTGTGATGACAGAGACTCACCAACATCTTTTCACTTGACATCTGGTGTCTTGTTAAAGCATCAGCAGACAACTCCCAAAATGTTCCTGGGGCTTCAACCTGGCTCAGTGCCCTGGAATTTAAACAACTTACCCCCGTTCATGCATACCTCCTTATTTGTCCTGTTACTGAACCAAACTGGGTCTGTCTTTTCACCTAGCCGCTGTGCTCAACTCTACATCTTGTCTCTCAACTCTGACACTTCCATGGCCTTAGCAGCAGCTCTTCCCTAAAGAAGGTTTTGGGTTCACTATCTTAGCAGTAAAGACTGTGCATTTCTATCAGCCTAGTTCTGAAACCTCTTGAATTCTGTTGTACCCTCTTCAATTTGGATTCATTTTTTAAACAACATATATGCAAATAGACAGATAGATTGATTTATTTTGTGCTGCTTGATATGCATATTAATTATTACTAATTAAGATTGGAATAAAGGAATCTGCATTAGCTTCATCCAGATTACAAACATTATCTGAGAAATTAGTACCATCTAAACCACTACACCTAGTAAATAAATTCTAACATTGTAAAAGGACATACATGATTTAGTCTATGTTTCCTACATGACACCCCTCAGGACATTAACAAACACAACAGGCAGGAATTCAGATGAGATTACAAAGAATTTAAGACTTGGAAACTAGTAAGTGAAGCAAAGCTCTATCAAACAAAAGAGCAACCACTTTGTCTCCCTTGTGTCCAATGGAAAGAGCCAAATCTTTAAAGTTAAATACTAAAGGCAACCCTTAGCTCCGCTTCATTATAAAAATGGCTTTGAGAAATTTATTCATATATTTGAATTCTGGTTTCCCTATTTGGAAGATAATTGTAAAATATATCTTTGAAAATTACTGGTCTTGGGGACACACACCTTTAATCTCTACACTTGATTGGCAGTGGCAGGTAGAACCCTGTCAGTTTGAGGGCATCTGCGGCTACAGGGAGACCCTGTCTAAAACTGAGCAAGAATATAGATATATAGATATACTTGAAAATCATCTCTTGAAGACTTGCTATAAATTTTAAGTGAGACACCAAGTAAAGGCAAGCGTTATGCCTGCCACACAAAATGTGGTCTATGAGTGTTGGAGTGCAATAGCATTAGTATCTAAGATCTTAATTCCTCCAGAATCCAGGCTAAATTATCTTGATGGAAAAAAAGGTGAGGAAGGTCATTATAGAAAAAAAAGGAACCACATGAACAAAGAAACTGAGTTTGACAGAGGCTGGGGGGGTGGAGTTAATGACTCAATGGGATACACTCAGAGTCATCTTAAGAAATATGAGTGAATAGGAATCATCACAAACATTTTGTTAAGAGAATTAAGAAGAAATTAAGAAAAAAAAAGTATTCCTGGAACTAAATATAAAATGAGAATACAATGCAACAACATCTCTGGGACCCCCTTATTCCCAAGAGGGAAATTTATAGCTCTTAGTCCCAACATTAAAATAAATAAATAAATAAATAAAAAGAGCACATATAAAAGACTTAATAGCACAACTGGAGACTCTGAAACGGCAAGAAACTAATGAATCCCAAACATAGTAGACAAGATGAAATAACAAAAATCAGAGGTGAAATTAATGAAATAGAAAAAAAAGAAAACAATACAAAAAAAATCAGTGAATCTAAGAGATGGTTCTTTGAAATGCTAAACAAGGTAGACAGACCCTTTAAATTGCTAAACAAGATGGAAAGACTCTTGGAACAGCTAACCAAAACAAAGAAAGAGCAAATCCAAATCAACAAAATCAGAGATGAAATGGGAAACCTCACAACAGACACACACACAAAAAACATCCAGAACATTGTAAAAGAATATGTCAAAAAAATCTATACTCCATTAAATTTGAAAACCTAAATGAACTGGATGAATTTCTAGAGACATGGACACCATCAAAGTTAAATCAAGAAGAATTCAATAGCTTAAACAGACTCAGTAACAAAGGAGGAAGTTGAAACAGTAATACAAAATCTCCCAATTAAAAATAGCCCAGGCTCAGAGGGCTTGACAGCAGAATTCTACCAGACACTCAAAGATCTGCAACTCATACTGCTCAAACTACTCAAAAAGATAGAAACAGAGGGAGAAAATCCAAACTCCTTCTATGAAGCCAGCATCACTCTAGTACCAAAACCAGATAAAGATATAACAAAGAAAACTATAGGCCCATATTCTTAAAAAACATAGATGCAAAGATACTCAACAAAATACTTGCAAATTGCATACAGATGCACCTCAAAAAGAATATCCACCAAGATCAAGTAGGCTTCATTCCAGAGATGCAGGGAGACATATGTCAATAAATATCATAAACATATAAATGGACTTGGATACAAAAATCACATTGTCATATCAATAGATGCAGAAAAGGCCTTTGACAAAATCCAACATGCATTCATGTTAAAAGTCCGAGAATGAGGTTGGGAATATACCTCAATATTATTAAAGCTATGAATAACAAATCCACAGCCAACATCATTCTAAATGGAGAAAAACTGGAAGCATTCCCATTAAAATCAGGAACCCTCCCTCCACTCTGAAAACCTCACAAGCACAATAAGAGAAGGAAATTAAAGGAGTACTAATTGGAAAAGAAGTCAAATTGTTCCTATTTGCAGATAATATGATATCATACATAAGAGATACAGAAAATTCTGCCAGAAAACAACGAGAAATGATGCATACTTTCAGTAAAGTGGCAGGTTACAAAGTCAGCTTACAAAAATCAGTAGTGTTTCTATGACCAACAAAAAGCAATCAGAAAAAGCATACAAGGAAACCCTACCATTCACATTAACTTAAAAAAAATAAATTAAAATACAATACTTAAGAATAAATCTAATGAAAATACTAAATATCTCTACAATAAAAATTTCAAACCTTTAAACAAAGAGATAGAGGAGGACACTAGGAGATGGAAAAATCTACCATGCTCATGGATTGGTAGAATCAAGATTGTGCAAATGACCATCTTACCAAAAGCAATCTATAGGTTCAATGCAATGCCAATCAAAATGCCCACAACATTCTTCTTGGAGCTAGAAAAAGCCACCAAAAATTCATATAGAACCACAAAAGACCCCAATAGCCAAAACAATTTTGTGCAAAAGAACAATGCAGGTGGCATCACCATATCAGATATCAGGTTATATTACATAGCTGTGTTTATAAAAACAGCATGGTACTGGCATAAAAACAGATGCATAGATCAGTGGAAGAGAACAGAAGACCCAAAGATGAGTACATACAATTTAGGCCACTTGATATTTGACAAAGGCTCCAAGAATATACCCTCCAAGATGTAGACATAGGAAAGGACTTTCTTAGTGGGAAATCAACTGCTCAGGCATTAAGGGGGACAATCAGTAAGTAGGACCTCATTAAGCTACAGAGCTTCTATACAGCAAAAGAAACGGTCAAGGAAGTGAAGAGGAAACCCACTGAGTGGGAGAAAATCTTTACCGGCTACACATCCAACAGAGGATTAATATTCAGAATATACAAAGAACTCAAAAAACAAAGTAGCAAGAAAATAAATGACCCAATAAAAATATGGGCTACAGATATGAACAAAGAATTCTCAAATAAATAAAAATGGCTAAAAAACACCTTAAAAATTGCTTAACATCCTTAGTAATTTGAGAAATGGGTATAAAAACTACTCTACGATTCCATTTTACCCCAATCAGAGAGGCTAAGATCATGAAAACCAAGGACACAAGATGCTGGTGAGGGGGTGGAGAAAGGGGAACACTCATTCCCCATTGGTGGGAATGTAGACTAGTGCAGCCACTATGGAATGCAGTGTGAGGAACTCTCAAAAGACTGAAAATGGACCTACCATATGACTCCTTCACATGTACCCAAAGGACTCATTATACTGTAAATATACCTGTACATCCATGCTTACTGCTGCTCTTTTCACAGTAGGGAAGAAGTGGAAACAACCTAACTGTCCCACAAATGATGATGGGTAATGAAAATGTGGCACATCTACACAACGGAGTGTACTCAACAGTAAGAAAAGATGAAATTATGAAATTGTCAGGTAAATGGATGTAACTAGAATGTTATTCTGAGTGAAGTAACACAAAAACAACACCAGGTGATGTATGTTCTCTCTCATTTGTGGATTATTTCACCAATCTCCTACATGAGTATATATCCTCAGGAGCCAAGAAATTGGAAAGGATAGATGGAGGTAAAGGAAAAGAAAAATCCTGAAACAAGGCATCAATAAGGAATAGATGTTACTAGTGGGGAGAATGGGAGGTTGGGATAGGAGGGGAGGATGGGGAGGTAAACAGAGGTATGTTGGGAGGTCAGTGGAGGGGGACGATGGGGATGATGAGGTGCTGGGGCTGGGGAGGAAGGAGGGGCGTGGTAAGGGAAGAAGAAAAAATAGAGATCATTGGAACTTAAGAGGATAGGAAACCCAGAGTGTGATGTGATGCCCAAGGCTTCATGAGAAATTCACATATATTGTCTGAATATTACTGCATGGGTTGTGCAATCTGGTAGCTGTGTGGCAGGGAACACGGGGCAAGACAGAAGATCCATGAGACTATCAAAAGAATGCAGGTTACTGCCTAAGCTCTTGATTATCTACCAGAAATAGAAAATAAGACCCTACCACTCAGAATGGTACATAGTTCATGGACAGGACTTAGATTAATGGAACAGGAACTGACTTGCACCTTTTCTATCTGAAGTTTAAGGGCTCATAATGCTAGATAATGTGCACACTGCTAAGAGAGAAAATCAATCAATGGTACAACGCAGCACCAAACTCTAACAACCATGATGAGCTGCCCAGAAAATTACCTCTATTGGTGCAGTAGAGGCACTGATGTCTGGAGGATGGTCAACAGCCATATAATTGGACTTGGAACATTCTCAATGTGAGTGAACCCATGACAGCCTCTGTAAACTCAGCCAAATGCACAGGGATGGAGAGTTCATAGAGCCTAGAGAAAAGCTTATGTGGTCACATCTCTAGAAAATGAAATTTTTTAGCATATACTAACTATGGAACTTTATACTTACAGACAAGCATATCATATGCCACTCATCAAAAAAGCTATTCTATGCAAATGATGGAGGACACTGCAGAATCTGACTGTTCAGACACATAACATATACATCTGAAAAATGCCCATTCCTCCGAGAACCATCTACAATTGAACCTCTACACACAGAATGAGGGGCACAGAGAAAACAAGCGCATCCCTCAGTTCTCACCAGTAAATCTTCCTAACACAATGGAGTGTGATGCAAATGGAAGGGTACACCTAGTCAAGCGTCAAAGAATGGGAGCCCCCAGAGGGTGTATCCCTGGATGGGACCCTTATATTAAACCTCACCTACCCACAGCTCAGGGAAAACATAGAAGAGGGGGCAGAACGATTGTTACAGCCAGAGATGGTGCATGAATGTAGAGAAACAGTGACTTACAATTGACCATAAGCTTTCACATGTAAACTTGTGGCAATGTAGGCATCAGACACCGGACGCATGTCAAAAGGGACAAGGTCTGAAAGCAGAGCAAGAAAAATGGGTGAGGGGCTGGCCCTGGACTAAAAACTATGAGACTGAGTACTATTGGGTGAGGAAGAGTATGACCTATCTAGGATTCCTACGTATGCTGACCAGACTCCAGCAGATCTATTTCAACTGAAGGATGTCTGGGATTGGGAGTTTGACTGGAGAGGGCTTAGCTTGGATGTTGTAATACATGAGTTCTGATGTTCTGATACATGAGTTCTGATGTTCTGATGGGGAGTTAAGGCATAGAAGGGACTGTATTCAATTGGGAACCATTGTATGAATTGTACAAATGCTCGATAAAAATAAATTAAATAAAAAATTATGAGGTTGAGGCCAGATACTTATTTCCCCTTTGGATGAGTTTATGAATCAGCAGTAGCTTGTCTAACATGCTTTTCCTCCTTGTAAATTAGCATTAGGTTGTAAATTTTGACTCACAAATCTTTAGATTCCACAATACTCTTGTTTGGATTAAACAATACTTCAAAGACAATGGCTGCAAGCAAAAACTAATCCCATAAAGATTAACCTAGCATGAAAGCGTTGCTAAACACAGAGCACTGGCCTCATCAGAGAAGTCAGATCCTCTAAGCTGGAGACGTGGGCAGTAAATACCACACAGTCTGTGGGACTTAAAGGGAGATTACTATATTGCTCCAGGCTCTATTAAAAGAACAATGCCGATGCCAGATTTACCTACACTCAATAAAGTAAGGCCTGAAGGTGGGACTTTGAAGTTACTTCAGGCAACTGGACTCCCATTTGCCATATCATCAAACAAAAAGAAGACAACAGAAGAGCAAATGAACACAGCTAGAGTCAATGGGCTGATATCCAACGTTAGCACATTAAAGCTGAGGTTTGCTTTGATGCTTTTATTCTCATTTGTCAATTTAATTTAATTTCTGTCTGCTGGTGCCATTATGAGTTGTTAACACCTTAAATTAAGTTAATGTTTGTTAAGCCTATTAAGCTGCTAAACTGTGATTATTTTTTTATCTTTGATTCCATATATATATATATATATATATATATATATATATATATTATGTAAACAGGCTGCATTATTCAATATGGTAGCTCCTAGGGTTCATGCGAACTAGCAAAAAAAATTAAAAACCTGATAACCACCTGTCCAATGGATATGTCATTGAAAAGGAAACCTAGAACATTTCTATGACTATGGAAAAAGTTATATTCGGCTAGACTAGAGCTATTCTTAACCATTTGCCAAAGTATATAACATAAATTAAGTTCTTCTAAGATGCTTTGGAATAAACAGTATTGTGATCAGAAGTGATTAGTCTGAGACTGGAGCTAATCCTGAAATCATAAAAGAAATCATCATCTTAGAATAATTGAAAGTTTTATGGAGTACAACTACTTGCTAGTTAGGAAGAGGTGGCTTGGTGGATGATAAATACAATACCATCAGCAAAGTATAGTGGCTAGTCTTCCTCAAAATCAATTACTAATGAGGTTTTATTTCTAGTTTAAAGAGCAGGTAATCACCTCATGAAAGAGATTTGAAAACCCTAAAATCCAAAGTAATGGATGTTATGGAGCATGTACCACTGGCAAAGTTTTTACAAAGTGCAACAACAAACACTAATTCCATGGTCCCTATCTTCAAAGTACTAGAAAATTCATGGGTAACGTCAGACTAAAACAAAAACGAATACGAAAACAAAAAACAGCTATGGGGGTAGGAGGGTTCTAAATTTGATTAAGATCTATTACAAGAAATAAAGAAAAAAAAACAATAAAATTCAAAAAAGAAGAAAAATCATCCTCCTTCTAAGGTCAGGTGTGGGAGTTCACACCTTTGATACCAATACTCCTGAAGCAGGGACAGGCAAATTTCTGTTGGTTTGAGGACAGCTTGGTTTACCATAAGGAGTTTCAGGCCACTCCAGGACACATAGTGAGACATTGTCTCATAAAGAAGAATAATCTGAGGAATTCCACCTCTGAAGCCACTTCTGAATCATAAAAGTCAACATTGGAAATATTACAGAGAGGATTGTAAACCTGAAAAGAGTAAGCTGTCTTACTTTTCACTGAACTAAAACAACAGATTAGGAATGAGGAGTTGTTTGGGGGAGGCAGATGAGTTGTAGATATTAAAGTTATTTTAGAATTAAAGGAAAACAAATGGCATATTTAGGGCATTATTAACACAATTGTGCTTGTTACTAGAGGCAATCCAAAGAACACATAGTAGTGTAAGAGCTGCTTTTCAACTTAATCAGAGGATCTATGACTATTCAAGTCAGAGATGGAGAAATTGAGTACAAAATACTGTATTTTCAACTACTTCACAGAAGAGCCAAAAATATTACTGAGCTATTTTCATGAAAACAGAAAAAAAGTCCAGATATACTAAGCATTATTTTATAGCTGACTGAAAGAAGAAATAGTAAATGTTAATTGTTTCCACAAATATTTACTAGGGACTTCTCTGTGCTAGGCATTCTTCTTAGTGGTGGAGAACTGAACAACACATAGCCCACATGCAGGAGAAAAAAGACACCAGATATTGTATAAGCCATTAAGAACAGCAAAGAGGGGGCTGGAGAGAAGGCCTAGTGGTTAAGAGCGCTGACCTCTCTTGCAGAGGACCCAGGTTCATTCCCCAGCACCCACATGGCAGCTGAGAACCATCTTAACTCCAGTTCCAGGGGAATCCGACACCGTCTTCTGACCTCCGTGGCATTGCATGACACTGGTGCACAAACCTGCATGCAGACAGTACATTCATACACATACAAAAATAAATAAAATAAAAAAAAAAGAAAAGAGCAAAGAAAGGGAGCATCAAGGGCCTTCCTATAGTTTATAAAGTCTAATGATGGAAGGCCTTATCAATAATGGAACATTTGTATAGAGATGTATAGGAATTACTAGACCCAGCTCTGTGAATCCTGGTATGGAGAGCACTCCATGCAAAAAGCAAAGCAAGTTCAAAGGCAATTTAAGCAGGGTAGAACTGTGACTGAGATATTTGATGAAAAGTCAAAAGGCCAAGTGAATGAATTGAGGACATAAAGTATGGAAAGAGTGAAAGAACTCAAAATGAAAGAAAGTTCAGAGAGATAGATTGCTTTTTTTTCCGGTTTAGCGTGGACTTTGAGATTGAAAATGATTGGTGACTTGTAAGGAAAAAATAATATAATTTAATTTATGCTAGGATTTACCAGTTACTATTGCTATAGCAAAGTGCAGTGTCAGGGTAAAAGAAACAGGCTGGCATGTTAAGAAACATAGCAGTGGAGATGTAATTTGTGTTTGGATAGCTTTCAGGTCGCAGCACAGGGGAATGTAATATATTAAATATACTTTCAGGGTAGAGTCCTTGCAATGTGGGATCCAAGGAGCCTGAGGGATTAAGGATAAGTTCAAGGCCTAAGCTGGATCAATCACAGGAAAGAAGTTGTCATTTACCATGGTAGAAAGACAGCAAGACGAGCAGTTGGAAGCACATATGGGTGGCCAGACCAGGAATTTGATTTTGTTCATGTTAAGTTGGAGATATCTCACAAACATCAAGGCAGAGCTATTTAGTAAGCAGCCAGGATATAGGAGTCTGGGATGCATTGATGACATCAGGACCAGAAATATAAATTTTGGAGTCATTAGCATTGCAGAAAGTACTCAAAGCCATGAGCTGGGTGAGATCATTAGGGAGTAAGAGCCCCAGATTGAGCTTGAACCTCTTTGCATTCAATCGCTGACAAAGACACAAATAAATCAGAGAAATAGGAGCGATTACTGTTCAGCTGCCACACTGCAATGCCAGGCAGCTGTGATGCCCCTGGGTAAATACTCAAAGTAGCTGGTACTTAGCATTTTTTCAAAAGAGAAGTCAAGAATCAATCTTTCTGACAGCAGTTGAAATGCTCAGTAAGGCAGCATTCCACAAGAGTAAAAATAATGCGCATGTTTTCTGGTAGCATAATGCCAACCTCCATAACACCAGCTGTAGCAGGCTGATGCTGCTTCAGCTTCATTTCTCTTCATTGAACAGCTGGATCAGAGATCAAGAGCCAGCCACAAAGATTGCAGGGTCTGAACAGGAGGATTTCCACAATCTTTTTGACACCTGAATGTCTAGAAATCTATTCATGTGAGACCACAAAATGCCAAGCACCTTTAATATGGCTCTTAATTCCAAACCTTGGCCAACTCTGATGCATAGCTTAACATTTTGAAATCATATATTTAAAATTCAGCCTGTTGAATTATCTTTAAGGGGTAGTTTTGACAACAGGAATAAGTAACTAACCAGTCAGGCTATGTTATGGCAAGGCTAAAATGAATGAAATAAACTTTGGCTTCTTTTTTTTTTTTTCCTCATCCACAGGTACATGTGACTCGCTTCATAGTGCCAATTCATCAAATGTTCCCCAAAGGTACTTCTTCTCTTCTTAAACTACAGAAACATCAAAAGCATTCAGGGATTATTTATTTCTTCTAAGGGTATTTTCCTGCAGAAATTTAAATTATAATAAAAAAAAAAAAAACCTGAAAAGTCAAGGCTATCATCGGCACTTCCCTTTTTTTGGTCTTTTTGAGACAGGGTCTCCCTGTAGTGCCAGCTGTCCTGGAATTTGCTCTGTAGACCAGGCTGACCTTGAACTCACAAAGATCCACCTGCTTCTCCCTCCCAAGTGCTAGGATTAAAGGCGTGTGCCACTAAGCCCGCCTTACAGCACTTCTTTTAAAATGTGTGATTGGAAGGAAACTTGAGGTTACCACTTTCAAAGTGCCAAGACAACTTCTCAGATCTAATTGTGAAGCTCATCACAGTGGGTAGAGTCTATCGATCAAGAATGAACTAGTTGCCAGCCTGGTCTACAGAGCAAATTCCAGGACAGCTGGGGCTAAAGGGAGACCTTGTCTCAAAAAGACCAAAAAAAAAAAAAAAAATGAACTAGTTATGAAACGACATTGGAATTGGTGAGAAGGCTGAGTGCATTAAGATCTTAGCACTTAAGCTTGATTACCTGAGTCAATCCCTAGAACCAATGTAAAGGTAGAAGGAGAGAACAAACTGTAGAGAGTTGTTTTATGACCTCTATATGAACACTGTGGCATGCATACCCACAGCCACATTATGCATACATATAATAGTAAATAATTTAATAAAAAAATGAAAAAGAATATAAAGACACTCTATTGTCTCCAAAGAAGAAATAGATAGTAATCCAGGCAGCCATTTCCAGCTGATCATGTCCTGTCTCAAGTCTGAAACAGTAGAGAAAGCTAGAAACAACAAAAAAGGAATTTAAAAGTTTTAAGAGAACTATTTTAACAATTACATTTCATTTTCAAGAAAAAAGATGCCATTTTCATATAGGTAGCAGACAAAAAGACTTTCTAAAAGTTACCATAAAAACTAAAATTTAGTGTCTTGTGTATTTATGAGCAAGCTTGTATGATGTCCTGTAACAGTTCTTTTGATAAAAGACAACTCAACATAGCACATTAAATTCGAATTGGGTCCAAATGAACTCACACATATGCATATATATATATATATATATATATATATACACCATATGTATTTGAAAAATCATTCACTTCTGAGTTAGTCATTGTTCAACTAATCAAACTGATAATTGCCAACAATAATAGCATATGTTTTATTTATGAAAGAGAAAAACTGAAACCATGAAACTTGAAATAAAAAATCTTCCAAACAAATGTCTTCAAGCTTTGCTTAACAACCAGACTCTAAATGAGCAGAAGGTAATGGAAATTCTGCTGTGGAACCAGCAGATATTTAAAAAAAAAGTTAATTGGTATTGACAGACAGAAGTTAACATTACTAGAGCGGCAACTAGAGCCGATGTAACACAACAGAGCAACAGAAAAATGTCACAGTTCATTCACCAGTTTAGAACTTAAGATTAGCACAAAGAATAAATATGTATGAGCTTAGAAATTGAAAGAGGGCCCTTAGATCAGCAAGCTAGAAGACATTTGGTTTTCTAATTGTGATCTGGAACATGTTCAATATACAAAGAATGTGTAAGCATAAAACATTTCAGTTTTACTTTTATTGGCCATTCATTCCAAAATCATGTTACATAGGTCCAAAGTGGAAATAAAAGCATAGAAAAATTATAATTTGACATTCCTTTAAAATTGCCTGAAAAGAGGATATTTCTATGTAAAACACACTGCTCTTTCATGTGAGCTTAATAAAATCTTATTGAGTGTTTACTATACAATCGTTTTTTGATCCAGTGTTATGCAGAAATACAAAAAGGAATAAGATGCTTCTTTCTTAAAGACAATTTTTCAATTGTGTGGGAGAGGTAAACTCATACAGAATAGCATAACATTTTTTAATATTTTATTGATTCTTTGAGAGCTTCGTACAATGTATTTTTATATATTCAGACCCCATCTTGCATTTCCACTTTTACCATCCCCACCAATTCCATGTCCTCATTTTTCTTTTTTAAAGATACACGGTGTCTCATTTGTGTTCTCAGAATGCTCTTTTGTACGGATACATCCCTTGGAGTTTGGTCAACCTACCAAGCATTATATTCTTAAAGAAATCTGAGTCTCTCACTACAGGATCTATCAATTGCCAACAGATCCTTAGGCAAGGCTGTGTGGCTTCTTGCCCACTTCCCTCATCCATAGAATAGCCTAACTTTTATATCAGAACTACAAAGTTAGAGGATCAGAGGAGAGACACAAAGTGAGTATTTACATTAATTACATCAAAGAAGAACTTGAACAGAACATTTTTATATGTTAGGAATTAATAATCAGCACACACACAGACACAGACACACACAATCAAAGTCGGTCTTGATTTCTGGTTCTTAACTATTCCTTGTCAATATACTTAAAAATTTCACCAGCAATTTGTTGCTAGAGGAACATTATAGACATATTTTTAAGAACTGATTATTTCTCAGATTTCTACTTTCTCTTGCATAGAAATTGATCTGTAATTTAATGGATATATAATTATAAGTACAAAATGATTAGTATATTTTCTTCAAAAAAATCTCATTTTCTATTTTTGAAATGCTGCTCTGGAAGAAGTCAATAGTATTTTGATTCAATCGCATTTGTACTTTATTATCTTTTATTCCATTTTAGATTTGCCCTGGTTATTCTATAATTTTTGGAATATATAATATGTGCCACCGTGATTTATTTGCTGGTCACTTTTTGGACCCTCAAAATATAGAAAACCAGGTTTATCAATTAAGGAAAAGTTTCTTATAGTATTTGAAAATTTCTCATTATTGACTTTTCTCTTTTTTTCTACCTCTTCACAATTCCTATTAACTACAAGTCTTGTATTGATTCTCTTTAAAAAAAACCTCATCTTTTTGATAACTTAGCTTCTGGGAAATTTGTGTTATGATATAATAATCTCTCTAATATTCGTATTAATTCTATGAATGTTCATTTTTTGACAATCTGTTGTAAAATACTTTTGAACTTAAACAAATATAATGATTATGTTTTTTGACTTTTCATTTTCCTTACTGGTATTTATTTCCTTATTGTTCACTTTATCTGTTTGCTTTAAAAAAAATCTATGTTGTTTCAGCCTCTTCAGAGGCTGCCATTGTTGTATCATGCCAGGCTGTATCATGGAGACCAGTACAGGAAGATCAAGACAGGACACAGTGCTTACTGGACCTCATTTGGTGACCATGGGACGGGAAAACCCCAGTGTGGAGCCCAAGGGCAGAACTGATGGCTGTTTGGGCTTGCCATTTCTTTTTATCTGAAGGCAACTATGCTGTTATAATGTGAATTCCTTAATGGGCTCTAGAATTAACTGACCACTTATTTTCAGAGTTTGCAATTGTGGTACATGTATGGAGGTATGTATTCATATATTAGAGTAAGATAAAATTAAATGGAAAAAATGTGAACTCTTAAAAAAATCTCTGTGTACATAATTGAAGGTGCCAACATGGGCCAGGGGAAGGTATTGGATCCCTCTGGAGCTGGAGATACAAGTGATTGTGAGCTGATGTTTGAGCTAGGAACCCCTGAACTCAGGTCCTCTGCAAGAGCAGAATGGCGCTGAGCCTCTGAAGCTGTCTTTGTGTGCTTTTTAATCTTCTCCTCTAGTCTAGTTTGTATAATATTCCTGTATTCCTATTACCATAATCTATGCTGAGTTATATGATTAACTTCTTATAGTGAATTGAATGACTACCAACTTAAAGGTCGGTGTCACCTTGGAACCTGTGAATGTAACTACACTGGAAAAAGTGTCTTTATATATGTAATTAAGTTTTAAAACTTCCCAACCATCCATGTGGTCCTAAATCTAATAATTTCCCTATAAAAAATAAAGCAGAAGAGAAACAGTAGAGAAAATCATATGAAGAAAGAGGCAGAGACTGGGTTGATGAGTGTTTTAGCAGATGCACAGCTATGTCAACTGACAGAAGCCAAAAGCTAGTAAGAGAGGAAAGGCATCAAATAGACTTACTCAGAGCCTCAAAAACGACACAAGCCTGCAGAAAACATCTTAATTTAGGTTGACTTGCCTTCATCTCTGTCAGAGAATAAATTTCAGTTGTTAAATGTTATCCAAGTAGTGGTGATTTGGCACAGCAGCACTAGGAAACTAATACTAACAGAAATAATCATGTGTGGTCAAGAGTAATATTTATCATCTTTCATCTTTCTCTCAGTCTTTTTAAAGTTTTTCTCTTTAACGGTCCATTGTTTGGGGAAGAATTTAACTATGTCAGTCCGTTCTTTGACCCAGTCCCTATGTTGTTGTGACTCCCTTCCCATTGTATTGCTCCAAAATATGTCTATATAAATGTCATATGTGTACCAGAGTTATGTCCTCCAAGAATAAACTGTATGTTAACTCCAATATATGTATAGGAGTTCATATTTTTCCCTTTAATTTTATATTACTCTAAAATATGGATATATACTTTTCACCCATATACATTAATGTCTGAAAAGTACGTGGTAAGTTAACTCTAGGGCTCATTAAGAGATTCACCTTATAACATCACAGTTGCTTGTCAGATAGAAAGAGATATAACAACAATGTTGCTTGTCTTTAAATTGCAGGATTTGGTGCTAGAATCCACAAACTCTGAAGATGATGGAAGAAAAAGTTGGTAGCAACCTACAAGACATAGATGTAGGAAAAGACTTTCTAAATCAGACAGGAGCTGCACAGGAAATAAGGTCGAAAATTGACAAATGGGACCTCATTAAACTCAAAAGGTTCTGTACAGCTAAAGAAACAATCAGGGAAGTGAAGAGAAAACCCATAGAGTGGGAGAGAATCTTCACCAGTGATACATCTGAAAGAGCATCAACTTCCAGAATATACAAACTCCTCAAAAAACAAAGAAGAAAACAGATGACCCACTCAAAAGATGGAGTAAAGAACTGAACAGAGACTTTACCAGTGAGGAAGTAAAGATGGCTGAAAAAAATCTCAAAAAGTGTTCAACATCTTTAATAATTAAGGAAATGCAAATTAAAGCCACTCTAAGATATCATCTCACTCAGATAAGACTGGCCAAGATCAAGAAAACAAAAGACACCAAATGTTGGAGAGGTTGCGGGGAAAGGGGAACACTCATCCAATGCTGGTGGGAATGTAAACTTGTGCAGCCACTATGGAAAGCATTGTGGAGAACCCTTAGAAATCTCAAAATGTTGGCTGGGCATAGTGGCACATGTCTTTAATCCTAGCACTTGGGAGGCAGAGGCAGGTGGATCTCTGTGAGTTCAAGGCCAGCCGGGTCTACAGAGTGAGCTCCAGGCCAGCTGTAACTAAAGGGAGACCCTGTCTCAAAAATACTCCCCCCCCCAAAAAAAAAGAAAACTCAAAATGTGCCTACCAACTGACCCTGTCATACCACTCCTGTGTATATACCCACAAGACCCATCCTACTGCAAAGATACATGCATATCTATGTTTATTGCAGCCCTCTTCACAATAGCAAGAAGCTGGAAGCAACTCAGGTGACCTTCAACCGATGAGTGGATAACAAAAATGTGGTACATCTACGCAATGGAGTAAAGAAAGTAAAAAGCGGTAAAGAAAGATAACATCATGAACTTTGCAGGTAAATGGATGGAACTCAAAGCCATTAAGGTAAGTGAAGTAACAGAGTCCCAAAGAAAAACAATTTTGTCGCTTCTTTTCTTGCAGGTATCCCAGTTTAGAGGTAAGGAGCCTTTACCTTTTGTGGGGGCTTGGATCCCCTGGCCAACATCTCCTCGGTAGAATAATCCATTGCCGATGTCAGAGCTCCTGTATTAATATATTTTGCTTAAGTGCATACCTTAGGGAGACTTTAGCATTATATTTGGTTCTGAATAGAGAATAATCCTTTTCACAGTTTCTATGTCTATTAGTCAATTAAAGAAGGCAGTTTTACCAGTTTTATAAGAGATTACCCCTCTAAGAGTTGGCTCCAATTTACAGTTGGAGAACGACCTCATAATCACCATATTTCTCCTTGTTCTATCGGGGGAGGTAAGAAAGTCTCTCATATTAAAACCACCTAGAAGGTAAGTTTCATTAGGACTCATTATAAATAGTTATTACAAGTAAGATCTACAGAGGGGTTTGATGAAAGGCCCTGCTGTCGAAGACCTGATGTAAACATGGGAAAGATGCATTGAGACCACACTTGCAAGTGTACAGATGGTCTCTGGAATACCAGAGAGTGTTACCAAAGGCCACTAAACCAATAAAGCAAATATAGGTCTCCTTGAGTCAAGCAAGACTCCGTCAGCACCAGCTACACCTCACCTGCCTGGAAATACTGTGCAGCAGTGGCAGCCATATGCCTGTATATCCCAAATCTAATTGGCTATTAGCTCTCTCCTTGGAGGAGTAACCCGTGGCTGATGCCACAAGCTTACATCCTCTAATGGTTAGGAGATGTTATAAGCCACAGTAAGACCCTGGCATATTTAACAGAAAAAATATAATTCATGGATTAACATACCATCCAAACATCTGTGTCTATACCAAAGTAACCTACCATAACAATTAGTACTGTTTAAATACCTATATATCTAATTGCTTGTGCTTCATTAGTAGGATTGAAAGGTTATTCCTGGACAAACTGTCAGCCCATGCAAGGAAACAGCCAGAATTGACCAGAGTCCAAGACAACAGCTCCAGAGAAAGTTGAATGTTTTGCTTCTCATCCACCTGTGCCCCTTTTCTAAGCCTAGGGAACAATCTGCGGAAGAGGGGGTGTGGTAGAATGTAAGGGCTGCAATTGGGGTGAATGGTGAAACTACAGCAATATAGTCTTGACACTTATTTGATCAACTTGATTGAACATACAAGCCCCCCCCCCCAGCTGGATGGTGGGACCCATGGGCTGTGTGGGTTTGGGCACAACTGCTTGCAAACTGGTTTTACATGAAAGATGCTTGTACTCATAAATTATCACTTATTGTTAAAAAATGAAAAAAAAACTGAGAGAAACATGCAGGACAGTTATGGCAGAATGCATGATCTGGGATGGGGTGGGGTAGGGTGGGAGGAAAAGAAAAGAAAAAAAAAAAAAAAAAAAAAAAAAAATGAAAAAAAAAAAAAAAAAAACACCAAAAAAAAATGAAAATAAAAAATAAATAAATAAATAAATAAAAAGAAAAAAAAAGAAAAACAATTTTAAAATGATTTTCCTTATACTTATTCCCATTTTCAGTGTATGTTGTATTCATGAGGATTTGGGGATCCTGCTGGTACCATCCTTATAAATGAGCATTGTATAGCAGGCAACTATTTATAGATGAAGTTGAAATCACTAGTGTTTTGTGCATCCATTATATTGCATTATAAGTAGATTTAGAAATAGTGGGAAAATGGTAGGACTCTTATCTACACTTTTAGTTCTAACCCCTTTAAAGTTCATAATTTTTTAGTGTATGTATATTAGCAAGAGGCACTTGTTTGGCTACACAAATGTCAAATGTAACATGTAAAATAGTGTTGGCCCAAAATGAATAATTCTATTACAATTCCAGTGAACCTCATAATCGCCAGAGAAATCATATTCTTTTGACTATATAACATGAATGACTAGTTTTCAAATTTATGTTTTTCAAGTACCACAGACGAAGAAGTCATACATCTGAAACTTATAACTAAGTGAAATAAACAGAATATGGATGTAGCTCAGTAGTAGAAATATAGCATACATGAGGCCCTGTGTTTAATCTTCAAGGCCACAAGAAAAAAAATTCACGTGCAAATACACCTGCCTTATCCCTAAGTTTTGAGGACATTTCATAAGCTTGGGGCACCCAGTGTAAGAGTGGAGTGAAAGAAATTACAACACATAAACACATGTAATTAGCCAAAGTAATGTTAGAAAGGGCTTATTTTTTCTGTCATATTAATTAACACCTAGAATTTTGGGTGACAATGATAAGAGATTCTTAGAAAAATCTAAGGGCAAGGCTATCTGAAACTGAAAAGTTATTCTTATACTTTCCTTGTGTGTTTCTCTTTCTACTGACTATTTCTTACAGTTTTGTGATTGTATGTTATTTATTTAACTATAATCACATTGATCTATTTTAATTGAGTATATATTTGTCATGTCTTTTCAAATAAATATAAAAATATGCAGAAGAAGAATCTAATAGTTACATACATTGTTTACATGGCAATTACAAGAAGGAGTTGCTTAAAGGTCACAATCTAAAGTTTCCATTTACTTTTATTATTTCTGCCACTACAGATTCTGACAATGGGAACAGATTTTTTAAAGTTGGTCACCTATGATTATTAAACATAAAATGTATCATTCCAATCTGACAGCAAATTTTGAAAATTATAAAATTTAAGTATTTAATACAGTTATTGATTTAAGTGTCTGGAGAATATACTTCCTTTAGACTATTAAGTGGTTCATTTCTCAACATAGCAGTAGCTAAATTATGCCACTGTTGATTCTTGCTCTCTTTGTCTAAAATGACATTTTGCTGTAATTTCCAAGTGTGGTTTTTAGTACATGATACATCAATAATGTTAATGCTTTATTTGAATTATAGAAATAGAAAGGAAACGTTTGTTGTTTTTATCTTATTAGTAAATGCAGTATTCCTTTAGGTAATATAAATAGGCTTTCAGAGAATGTTCTACTTATTAAAGACAACACATTTTCAGTCTTTTATATACTTTTTAATTTACTTAGTTTTTATTTTATAGATATGAGTGCTCTGCCTGGATGTCAGTGCACTTATATAATGCAATGCCTACAGAGGCCAGAAGAGAGCATTGGATCATTGGATCCCCTAGAATGTGAGGTGTTAGCTGCCATGTACTTGTTGGGAACCAAGCCTGACACTTTTGCAAGAGCAACCAGTGTTCTTAAGCAGTGAGACATCTCTCCAGCTCCAATTATTCAATCTTTTGACAGCTCCCTTTTTATACTCAAATACTGGATGGCTTACTAAACAAGAAGTATCACTAAAGTAAGCCATTCAACATCTCTAAACTCAAGATATCCCTCCAAGCAGGAAAAAAAATAAATTACACAACATAGTAAATTATAAAACCTCATTCCCCTAAATTCAAATCACTCTCTGTCAATTAACATGGACAAATGAAGATTTACTATAGCCATTGCTGTACTCTGAACGTTTATGTGCCAGTGCTAATTTCATGGCTTCAAGTCCTAAGCCTAAAGTGGCTTAGTAGGAGATAGGAGTTGTCACTGTTAATTAAATCATGATTGACCAAACTGTCATGAATGGTATTAATGTCCTCATAAAAGAAAACATGGAAGCCTGGCATAATGGTGCACACCACTGATACCGCCCCTCTAGAGGCTAATTAAAGAACATCAAAAATCCAAGGTCAGCCTTGGCTGAAGAGTGAGAACCTGTCTCAATTATTTTTAATAAAATCCCTCATGGAAACTCATTATCATCTTTCACCTGAAGTTTGAGTGAGAAAATGGCTCTCTGAAGTGGAAGCACATCTGAATTAACCAACAAATTTTGTGTCATATCCTCTTACTCTATCACTGTGTGCCACTGATTTTTGCGGGTCATAAGCAACTTAGTTGGTGGTATATTTTATAGTTGTCTAAGTAGACTAATATTGTCTTTTATGTACATTAAGTACTTTTGAATTAAGAGATTGAAATTTCTCAATATATTGAATGAGTTCACTCGGCATGACATAATAAAGGTTGAATGGCTTCCTCATGAACTATCAAGCCATGAAATAGGAAGAGAAATAAATAATTTTGTAACGACAAGTAAAGAACGGTACTACATTGTGGAAAGGGGATGATTTAAAGGAATCCAAATCATCAGTGGCTAGATATACTTCAAGGGAAACTTATCATAAGGAATTAGATATAACAGGGTTGGTGACAGAAAAGACAAGTACATTTGCCTAGTATGTACATGGTCTTGATGGCCCTGGGTTCCATCCTCAGAACTACAATCCCATGCCATGGAAATTAGAGCTCATGGAAAAGGCTTAGTTTGTAACAACCTTTGTGAACACAGAAAACTGAGTTTGATTCACCAGAACCCACTTGAAAAACGAGACACTTCAGTATATGCTTATAAGTTCAGCACTGGGGAGGCCAAGGCAGTGGGACCTCTCATACTTAGGCTACCTGGTGAATTTCAAACCAAAACCCAAGGTGGATAGCTCTTGAAGTAGGACATCCAATTTTGACCTCTGGCCTTAACACACACAGACACAGACACACACACACACACACACACACACACACACACACACACACATACAAACAAGAACCCCTTCCCATAATATACCTGCACACATAAACATATACATATATGGGCATTTTCACATACATACACAAGAAAAATCAACTAGCTATATAAAAATAACGTAGATGGTATCATGAAAGCACAAGAAATTTAGTTCATTTGATGACCACATTTTAAGCTATGCAAGCTATGCAATTTAAATTCAGTTTCCCAAAAACATATTCCTCTGTGGAATAGCTTCAAAATTTCAATACTTTTTTGTTCATTTGTTTTTATGATAGTGTCTTGTAGCTACCCTAGAAATCACTTCAAAGACAAGGCTGAACTCAAGCTCACAGACATCCTCCTGTATTTGTCACTACCTATGTGTGTGTCACCTGATACTCCGTGCACTTTTTTGTATCAATGAGAAAAAATTATTTACAAAATTTTACAGAACACAAAGTTTGTCATCATTTCTGCATTATCACATTCGTATTTCACAAAACATCTTCTATATCCTAGGATATGGTTCTTTTAATGTAAAAAGCAACTAAAGGTATAAAAAGCATACATCTCAATTTTACATTACTGCATTTTGTATTTTTCCATTTTGATGCTGAACAACTTCTCTGTATCTGATATTTCTTGATTAAGAATTTACTGCAATTTTAAAATAGTGATTTAAAATTCCCTTCATTTATGTCACAGTTCTTTGATTCAAGACAGTTGGTTCTGATCTAGGATTTATTCAGTAGCATAAGCCAGGTCCAGGAAGCAAGTAATCTTTATTCTTACGGATCTCCAAAAGCTCAGTTTCTGGAGCTTGTTAAAAGGCCTCAACAATTTAATTAAAAACAAAAATAAAAAAAAAAAAAAACAGGAAATTCTGGTCTTCTTAGCCTTTCCAGTTCAGGAGAAATCACAATTGTTATGATAATGCTAAGGACTACCAAGAGCATTTCCTTATATTCTGATCAGGAAAGTTCTTCCCTGCTGGATAACTTTCATAGTAATAGAAGTTTCTATTAGGCTGTTGGGGGGAAATTCATCAACAGCCATATCTAAAGGTGTAGCCTGTGAACTGCAATAATGATTGACATGGCAATATACATCCATGAGTTCTTTAGTGGCATAAATGTTATGAGGGTAACTTATCACATTGTGATTGGATACAAGGGCCATGCCACAGGAGGAAACACATGTCTGATGCTGTAAATCTAGGGAAGAACCAATGTTTGGGGACCACACATGCCACAGGTATGAGTCCATTATTATTATTGTGTATAATTCTGGTAAAAGCACGTAGCATCGAACAGCCATATATCTTCCTACCTTTATACATATTGATTAGTGCAGCTCTTAGATTTCATTAGACACATTTCTTTGAGCAGCAGAAGGTGGTTAATGCGGAAACTCACAACTAGCTAAAATACAGAGAATAAGTAACTGTAAGGGGTGGCTGATCTAGAAATGGTACATATATATTCCACCCTATCCCCAAAATTCATGGAACAACATGTAAATGGGGCAGGAAAATAGTAAGAGCCAGAGGTCAGGGAGAACTGAAACAAAATGATGTCTTCTAGCCATGACAGGCTCACTGTACTCATAAATTCACATCAGCTGCAGTTGCCTGCACAGGATCAAACAAGATCAGGAAAGACAGTCAATGAGTTCTGAGGGAGGGAGAATCAACAGTCTTTAAGGGTGTGCCCTTGTTCCAGTGGATGGACCCAAATACATGAGGTCATTTTAAAAAAAAGAAGACATGAATGTGGAAGGTAGTAAGGCAGTGTGGAATGGATGTAGGTGGAGATGGGGTGAATATGATCAAAATACATTGGATCGAACTCTCAAAAATTAATATAAATGTTATATTTTTCAAAAACTGAAGAAAAGCAATTGTATATATAGTCATTAATGATTCCCAGATTATTCCTTCCCTTTTTGTCTTAAATAATTTTAAATATTCACAAATATTATTGTCATAAAACAGCATTTAACTGAACATATTTTTGAGCCTTTTCCTTTTTGACACTTGATTAATAATAATATAAAAATGACTATACCATATAATAAAAAATATAAAATCCCAAGAGTTCAAAAATAAAATGAAGCCGGGTGTGGTGGCACACGCCTTTCATCCTAGCACTTGGGAGGCAGAGGCAGGTGGATCTTTGTGAGTTCAAGACCAACCTGGTCTATATAGCAAGTTCCAGGACAGCCAGAGCTACAGGGAGACCCTGTCTCAAAAAGACAAAAAAATAAAAATAAATATAAAAAATAAACTTCTCATTCTTTAAAAAAATGAAAATGAATGGTGAAACAAAGTGAAAATGTCATAGTGGGGGCCTGGGGAGATGGCTCGGCGGTTAACAGTACTGACTGCTCTTGCAGAGGACCAGAGTTCAATTCCCAGCACCCATGTGGTAGCTAACAACCATTCCTATCCATAGTTCCAGATGATCCAATGGCTTCTTCTGACTTTGTGCATGACACAGGTGCACTTACATGGATGCAGGCAATAAACACACACACAACACATGACGGCATGGAATGGCCGAGAAGATGGGCCTGTAGGACAAAAGAAAGCCTGTGGAGTTTCGCGAACTCACCCCCACCCATCTGAGCAAGGAAGGCTAGCTTCCGTGTACTAACATGATAATTAGGGACTATGCTAGGAAGGGAAGGGATTGGATTAATTAGGAACTTGTAAATTAAGCCTCCTAAAAAGACCAGTTGGGAAGAGACACATGCCCGAGTGGGGAAGCCAGCACGGCTTATAAACCTTTGTGAACCTGCAATAAAGTGAGTTTTTGAGCTGTAACACTTTGACTCGACTCCCTGCCATGGTTACTTTCAGTTCGGCAGTGCACTTACCCTCCCCAGCCCCACTCCGTTGTGGGCCGACAGAGTGAAGATTTTCAGCGGCGAGGAACCTGGAGAGGGTGGTCTTTGCCAACCACCTCTCTATGACCCCTGCATCTGGCACCCAACGTGGGGCTCGAAGACCCCCCTGAGACCCTAATGGCTAGCAATACAGCTGGGGCCAATCGGTCTTTCGGGTAAGTGAGTCCCCGCGATGGGAAACGCAACGGGAAAAAAATGAGGACCCAGCGCTTAAAGCGCTGAGATTGATGTAAAATCCAGGGGATTAGAACTGACCGATGCGGTCACGGAGCCTGCCTGGGACCACGTCCTCTTTCTGGCCCCCTGGGTAAGAGGGGCCAACCTTTTCTCCTGGGAAGTTTGGGGGCGAATAGAAAA
Source organism: Rhizomys pruinosus (assembly GCA_009823505.1). Lineage (NCBI taxonomy): Eukaryota > Metazoa > Chordata > Mammalia > Rodentia > Spalacidae > Rhizomys > Rhizomys pruinosus. The sequence goes on from VZQC01007215.1 coordinate 1,643,769, forward strand.
GCTGGCAAGAGAAAGAGAAAGGATTCTCAGGGCAGGACCCCCTTTGGGCTTTTACCCCATGATTGTAGCACTTAAAGCCACTTTTCACCCCGACTCCCTCCCACCTCCTGGGGGTGGAATTTTAGCTTCAGAAGAGGTTGAGAGATCCCCTGGTCTCAGGGAGGAGAATATGGCCTGGGACGCCCCTGAGTATCCAGACTCCACGGGCCCCATCCCTTCCCCCTACTCGGCTTCGAGTCAGGAGGCCAGAGAGACAGAACAACGCTTCTCTGAGGAACTCTCCCGACCACTGGCATACGCTGAGGTGAAAGAAGGGGGGGGGTCACTCCTAAATTAGTTCAAGCCTTTCCAGTTAATGTCAATCCCACCCCTGTCTGACCCTTGGACTGGTACCCCTGGGAGGCCAAGGACCTAAAAGAACTCAAAAAGGCTGTGGCAGAGGATGGTCCCAACTCCCCATGGGTGACCACCCTCCTACAGGATGTCGCCTATCATCCCTGTGTACCAAAGGACTGAATGGATGCCGCCAAAGCGGTACTTCCTAATCCCATCTTTATTAGATGGGTCGCTCTATTCTGGGAGGAATGCAGGGAACAGGAAAAAAACAAAAACAAATGCTAACCCCCCAGTAGCCATCACTTGGGGAATGCTGGTAGGAACCCAAACTGGGTACACTACCGGGCTTGAACAATCTCGGGTACAGATTCCCCAATATAGGGAGCAAGTCCGAGACTGCGGACTTCGGGCGTGGGCTAAGCTAGACACCAGGCCCACAGAAAACCCCATGGCGGGGCTGCGGCAGAGGTCTGAGGAGGATTTACCATCATTCATCGACAGGGTAGAGTGGAGCATAAAGCGTAAGTTGCCCGCTGGGGACATAAGAGATCAATTCATTAAGCTGACCGTTTGGGAAGGTATGAATGGTGACCATAGACAGGTCTGTGCCGGGCTCAGGGACCGGACAATGCATTCCTGGATAATAGCCACCCAGGACATGGGAACTCAATCTCTCAAGGTTCAAGCCCTCACGGTGGCTTTGGCCCAAGCTTTATCTCTCCAAAAGGAAGCAAAGACCACAGAGAGGGCCGAATCAAGAGGGAAATGTTTTGCCTGCGGTAAGGAAGGTCACTTTCGCAGGAAATGCCTGGAAAAGGAAAGACCTGATAAAGGGCAGGGGAATCAGGGATTGCCCCCTGCTCATTGCCCTAGATGTAAGAAGGGGTATCACTGGAAATGTGACTGCCAGTCCAAGTATGATATCAATGGGAGGCCTTTAAACTAGAGAGGGTGCGGCCTCTAGCCCCATTACAACCAAGGAGGCAAGGCCCTGATATGGGTCCTATTAGACCAAATCCTTGCCCGGTCAACTGGACTGTTCCTCTATGTGACTTTACCCGTCCTAAGACAGTCATCGCCACTGGGGGACAAAGTTTCAAATGCCTCTTGGATACGGGGGCCGATAGAACTGTCTTAAAAAAGGAAGAGGTTTCCAGTCATTGGGAGCTAGTCCCTGGACCTCACGTATCCGGAGTAGGAGGGACTTCCAAAGCTCAGGAAACCGCCTCTTATCTCCCCTGGGTGGGGCCTGAGGGTGAATTCGCCCCCTGGTAGTACAAGGACTAAAGGATAACTTGGCCAGAAAAGACATAATGGCCCAGATGGATGTAGTTCTTACCACCGACCACAACAGGTTCTTTGAAGACCCATTAGAGAGTATACCCGGCCCCTCTGACGGGGTTAGGAAAGATCTTGTTAAGATGTACCCCCAAGTCTAAAGGCCACTGCCCCACGCGTTTCACCAATTATATGGAAACTGGGTAAACCGGTCTGGGTGGAGCAGTGGCCCCTCAAGGAAGAGAAGCTGACGGCCCTCAAGGGCATTGTCGATGACTTGTTGGCCCGAGGGTGTATCCATCCCTCGATGAGCCCATGGAATACCCCTGTGTTCGTAATAAAAAACCCTCAGGCAAATGGAGGATGTTACAAGACTTGAGAAAAATAAACGACAGGATGGAGATCGCTGGGGACCCCTAAGGGGAATGCCCTGGGTTCCTGCAATACCCAATGAGTTCCATCTAGCAGTAATAGACCTTAAGGATTGTTTTTTCTCCATCCCCCTCCATCCAGAAGACTGTCACAAATTCTCATTCTCTGTCCCCTCAACTAACTTTGCATGCCCTGACCAAAGGTACGAGTGGGTGGTCCTTCCTCAGGGGATGGCAAACAGTCAGGCCTTTTGCCAAAATTATCTGGCCACATTACTACAGGACTTTTTCTATGGTGACCATGACGTCCTTATGTACGCATATATGGACGATCTTATCTTGGGTCACAGGGCCTTACCAAAACTCCATCAGTTAATGGACAAAATTTCAGATTGCCTTGGGGAGGCTGGTTTTTCCATTGCCCCTGAGAAGGTACAATGGGTGCCCCCGCTCAAGGTACTGGGTGCGGAACTTCACCTTACTGCTGTCAGACCTCTCCTCCCCTCCATCTCTATCCCTAAGAACCTCGAAATCACCCAATTACAAAAGGTGTTGGGGGAGATAAATTGGCTCAAGCCTTGGGTTGGAGTCTCTACTGAGACCCTCCTCCCCCTCTTTTCCCTCCTCGAGAAGGGGGGGGCTGTGGAGGGGAGGTTGAGCTCTCAGAGCAACATTTACAAATCTTTGATCAATTCTCTAGGGCCCTATTTTCTGCCAAGCTACAGAGGTTCGATAAAAGAAAAGACCTTACGTTTTGGATTTTTCCGGGGAAGGAGCTTGCCATGGCCGTGTTAGTCCAAGAAGGAAAACCATTGGAATGGGTGCATACCTCTCTTGGCGGAACACCGAGGGTGTACACGGTCTTAGATCAAATAACTGATGCTATAAAAAAGGGCAGAAATTTAGCAATCAGACACTATGGTAAAGACCCTGATACTATAGCCATACCCCTCCGAATGGAAGATGTGGAATGGGCATTAAATACCCACCCTCGGTTACCGCTAGCCCTGGAGGGATTTCTGGGTAGTCTGGACTGCCATTTCAGCCCTTCTCCATGGGCCACACTCCTCCAATGACTACCCATTAAATTAGTAGCCAACAACCTCTTTTTCAAAAAGATTCTGGCCGATGCCTTGTATGTTTTCACTGATGGAGGAAGAGGAGGGGGGCCTTACATTGCCTATTCCCCAGAAAACCCTGATGTCCCAGTAAATGTCCGGACCCAAGACGTACAAGGGTCCGCACAATACAAGGAATTACTAGCGGCCACAATGGCCCTCCAGGACTTCACCCAACCCTTTAATCTTATATCTGATAGCCTATATGTGACAAATCTTCTGCCAGCTCTCCCAGGAGTACATATAAGACTGGACAGAAACCCCATATCAGCTCTCATGATACAAGCTCGGTCTCTTTTGGAGGGCCGGGCAGAGTCCATTTATGTCCAACATGTAAGGAGTCATTCTCATCTGCCCGGGTTCCTCACCAAGGGGAATGCCATGGCAGATAGATTAGCTTCTCAAATTAATATTGTTGATGTAACTGAACCAAATAAACTTCATGAGTTGACCCATCTAAACTGGAGGGGATTACAGGTAAGATTCCTCCATATACCGGTCTCAGAACTTAAGAAAATTGTACATACCTGCAAATCTTGTAAACCTTTTCTCAATGTTCCGCCTCTGCAGGGGCCCGGAGTAAATCCCCAAGGCCTTCAACCCAACATCATCTGGCAGACAGATGTCACCCACTACCCGGCTTTTGGGAAACTCAAATTTGTCTTTGTTTCAGTAGATACATATTCAGGAGCATGTTGGGCAATGGCCCACTCTGGAGAAAAAGCTGCCCATGCTAAATCACACTTTATACAATGTTTTTCAACCCTGGGCCTACCTAAACAGGTCAAAACAGACAATGGGCCTTGCTTTACATCTCAGTCCCTAAGCCAATTTTTTAATAGATGGAATATCAAACACATCACCGGTATTCCTTATAACCCACAAGGACAAGCAATCATTGAAAGAACTCACCAGACTTTAAAACAACAAATACAAAAACAAAAAGGGGGAGAGGACTGGTACCGCAGTACTCACCTGCAGCTGGCAGGGGCATTATTAAACATAAATATTTTAAATTTTTCCAAAAATGTACATTACAATAGATTTCAAAAACACTGGGGACAGTTACCCCAAACACCAGCAATACAGGTCCGGTGGAGAGATCCTCTAACCCAGCAATGGCGAGGCCCGGACCCGCTTATAACTACAGGCCGAGGATTCGGCTGTATTATGCCAATAGACTCGAATACACCTATCTGGGTCCCGGCAAGGAACATCAAATATGACCTCCCGGAAACTTCTTAACCCCCAACCTAAGGATGAACTCCTTAAGGTAAATCCCCTTGTTCTTACAGAAATGAATCTGATGCTCCTGGCCGTCGGAATTCTCGCACCATCATCTGGTCAGTGGTGAACGTCGCTACTGGAAATGTCGTCAAGGCTGTACTCTCCAAACCGATTTCTGCTTGTTAGCAGACGGTTACTTCAATGGACAATGGGAACAGTGCTGAAGGGGAAGGGAGGTGGAAATGCTAATGTATGCCCCGGGACTAATCCCTTGTGTCAACCTAGAAGCTGTAAAGACTCTTGTGCATTATACCACCCAGCAGGAGGCCTTTCAGTTCCTAGACATAAAAGAGAGAACCGCCCTTGCCCTGGCGGGCATAATAGGAGTGGGAATCGCAGGCGCAGCTACTGGAGGAACAGCTCTCAGACAGATAGAAAAGGTAGAAATAACTCTGAGACACATGAAGGCATCATTGGATTCTTTAGCAGAGATGGTCCTTCAGAATAGAAGGGGGCTTGATCTCCTTGCACTAGAACAGGGAGGGATATGCCAGGCTTTAGGGGAAGAATGCTGCTTTTATGCAGACCACTCCAGTGTAATTGCAAAGAATCTAGACAACCTTAGGAGCAGCCTTAAAAGAAGAAAGACCTCTTATTCTTTTGCTTTTGTTCATGGTAGGCCCTTGCTTGCTCAACCGGGTTATAAGGTTCGCTAGAAAACAGGCAGAAGAAGTCCAATTAATGGCCTTACAGGCAAGGTATAAGCCCATCCCCCTCGTCAATACCTATAAAAGGCAGCATCAGACTCCAAAGACGGGTAAGGGCTTTTTTGGGTCGGCCAACCTAAGACAGGGGGATAGCCAAAGCTGCTATCTACTCAAAGACGGGTAAGAGCTGAGCCCAGTAAAAGCACCAACCTAAGACAGGAGCTATGCCAAATAAAACAAAAAGGGGGAAATGATGGCATGGAATGGCTGTGAAGATGGGCCTGTAGGACAAAAGAAAGCCTGTGGAGTTTCACGAACTCACCCCCGCCCATCTGAGCAAGGAAGGCTAGCTTCCGTGTACTAACATGATAATTAGGGACTATGCTAGGAAGGGAAGGGATTGGATTAATTAGGAACTTGTAAATTAAGCCTCCTAAAAAGACCAGTTGGGAAGAGACACATGCCCGAGTGGGGAAGCCAGCTCGGCTTATAAACCTTTGTGAACCTGCAATAAAGTGAGTTTTTGAACTGTAACACTTTGACTCGACTCCCTGCCGTGGTTGCTTTCAGTTTGGCAGCGCACTTACCCTCCCCAGCCCCACTCCATTGCGGGCCGACAGAGTGAAGATTTTCAGCGGCGAGGAAGCTGGAGAGGGTGGTCTTTGCCAACCACCTCTCTACGACCCCCGCAAACACACACACACACACACACACACACACACACACATGCACATAAAATAACAAATAAAATATTAGAAAAAGAAAATGTCATAATGGAGGTGTAGACATGAGGCTATGGGAGCCTAGAAGACTTTTTAATACTGATTTGTTGTCAGTTCTATAAGATTATAAATTCATCCTTAAATATGACTCTTCCTTTCTTTTATAGAGGTGCATAATGATTAGGAAATTCTTAAACTTACACACCTAACTCTCAGAATCCATCCCATTGCTTATATCCTAAGGAAAAAAAAATTCCATGAGAAGAATACTATATATCAAACAATCTATACTTCCTTATGAGAATGCCAGGAACATTTGTCAATTTATTTTAAAAGATAGGTTAACTGGGTTTTTGTGAATTTTATACAATGTATTTTGATCATATTAAGGTCTTTGCCCCTCTCTGTACTCCCCTTTATTACCCTCTACCAGATTTTATGTACTCTATTTTTACTAAGGCATATTGAATCAAATGTTTGTCCTGAAATGCCCTTTGATTGGGGGTTCATCCACTTTAGCTTGATGAACCTACTCAGAGGCAGCATATATATCACTTTGCAACACTATGAATCTAGCCAATAAAGACAAAGCTATGAATTCAATAGCAATTTGATACTTCCTTGTTTATTCTACAACTTTTGTATATAGTTTCTTTTGAGGGGGTATTTTTGAGACAGGGTCTCCCTTTTAGTACCAGCTGTCCTGGAGCTTGCTCTGTAGACCACGCTGGCCTTGAACTCACAGAGATCCACCTGCCTCTGCCTCCCAAGTGCTGGGATTAAAGGCATGTGCTACCATGCCCAGATGTATATAGTTTCTTAAGTAATCAGGAGTTACTGTCAAGTTCTGTTGAGTAACCAGGAGGAGTAGGTGCAATGGCTGGTATTGTTTGAGGGTCTGTGAGAACCTGGTCAGCAGTTTCTAGAAAAGGAGTTCATTCCTGGCATTGGGCTTTTCTTTGCTAGCTTAAAATGCCTGGTAGGGGCAATGCCCTCTGTTATAAGGTAGTTCCCTGTATTCGTCACTTTTCTGTTGCTGCTACAAAACCCATGACTAAGGGAACTTATAAAAGGAGTTTATTTGAGCTTACGATTGATGGTGGGGAGACATGGTGGCAAGGGCTCGAGCAGAAAGCCAAGGTTCACACCTTTCAGTGAGCACAGGAAGCTAAGAGAGAGCATCTTGGAGACTGCAAGGCTTGTTGAACTCACTAAGCTTACCCCCAGTGATGAACTTCCTCCAGCATGGCTATGCCTTCTAAGACTTCCCCAAACAGCTCCACCAACTGGGACAAAATGTCTGAATACTTGAAACCTAGGGGGACATTCTCATTCAAACCACCACACTCCCTTTAAAGTTTTTTTTTTTAATATTATACTTGTACATATATTAAGAAGTTTCTATAGTGGTATGTTTCTGGAAATCACTGTGGAGTTTCTTCAAAAGGCTGGTATGATCCAGCCATACCACTCCTGTGCATAAAATCAAAGGGCACTATTGCAGAGACACCTGTTTATCCATGTTCTTTGCTATTCTATTTACAATAGCAAGGAAATAGAAATAATCTACATGTCCATCAACATATGACTGGATAATCAAGGTATGACACCTTTACACAATGGAATAGTAATTCGGTTATTAAGAAAAACAAAATTATGAAATTCACAGATAAATTGATGACAGTCATCCTGAGAAGCACACACACTCTTACATAAGTGGATGCTGGCTTTGAATTTTTAGATAAGCATGTTTCAATTGGAAAATCCACAGAAGTCAGGAAGGTAATAATGGCCATGGAGCAGGGGAGGGGGCTTTTTGAGAGGGGAGATAAAATACTGTGATATAAATGGGGGAAAGGGGAATAATAGAGTATTTAGTGGTAAAATGGGTGGGAATGCTAGGTCAGGGTAGGGAAGTGAGTACAGGGAGGGCTAAATGACACTAAAGTCCTTTTAGAAAAAGATCTATGGAAATTTACCACTATAGAATCTTCTTAAATTATACACATAAACAACACTTTTTTATAATCTAAAACAACTCAAGTTAGAAAAACACTGTTTTATGAGTACTTAACTTAATAAATCTCTTAGTCTATGAATTATTATAATTATTATAATTATTTGAAAGAAACTGTGCTCTTCGATCTGTCTATAAATTGTTGGTAACAAAGGTTAAACTGAAGTTTGTCACCAACTTTCTTTCCTTGATCAGTATCAAAACAAAATAGCTTTACCCATAGAAGCACTCTGACTCAGATTTAAGAAAGGAAGCTGTTCCAGTGTCACCTCAGATGAGTCACACTGGTTTAAGCATCATTTTTTCCCTGTAAAGACAACAGATAAAGTAGTGACCTGGCAATAACTACATCTCCTGTGCACCCATCTAAATATTTCATGCTCCACACTTTGTGAAGGAATAGTTATTTAAGGTATTACAATTACCTTCCATACTTTTTTAGAGTGTGTAGCATATACAATAAACATAGGAACTTGTTATCAAAATTTATTTGAAAAAATGGAGCAAATAATAATTTCCTGGTATATGTATGGTTATCTCACACAAGCCAAGGTCAGGGATACAGCTGAATGATAGGATGAAATGGAATCACTGATTCAAGTGCCATGAGAAAGCAGAAGTTGCTATTCATATTTCAACTCTGTCTCTCTGTCTATTTATATCATTCTTCTTTCTGTCCCCCTGTAGAATGGTTTTTCTATTTTTAAAACCACGAATCAGAAAATAGCTCCTGCTAACAGCTTGCAAGTTTGCATGATTTCCGTTTAAGAGCTCAAATTTTAATGGGGGAACATTTGATGTTTGCAACTCTGAAGTTCTAAGAATGGTCGTGAGCTAACTCTTCAGTTTTCAGAAGCCTGCTTCTGTCTTCCCTCTACATTCAAGATATGGTCACGATGGAAAAATGTGGGGTTTCTTTCACCGTAAGCACTTGGAAGAGGTGGGATTAAACACCAGATCACTCAGGCCCAGGCATGCTTTACAGAGAGCTTTAGAAAGAATAAACCTAGTGAATTGTGCCTGTCAGTAGAACTGACACCTTTTCAATCATCTCTTATTATGGACTAATAAAATAGCAAGTATTGAAGACTTGGTTAGAGGAAAGAAGTTGTATTTCAGTGTGAATAATCTCCCAATTTCAATGAGGAAAAATAATGAATGCAATGGAAACAGAAATTTACCAGTCGAGAAGCAGCTGCGTGATTCAATTCTTTCTTCTCTATATTTTAAAAGAAAGTTTCCTTATGCAAAATTACATGATAAAGTGAAAACCGAGAGAGTTTTCCGATTGTTTCTTTCATATAAATGTTGATTGTGTTATAGATTTTGGATGAGAAAATGGTTGGTAAAATTATGTGGTCTTGAGTATAATATTGACTAATTTCTTTGCAATATGGCAATAAATGTAGGCACCCATACTTCAAAAGGGCTTATAATGGCAACAGTTTACAAATTATGAGTGTCATGACTATAAAATAAATTGACTCTCTGGCCTTTCAAATTAGTTGTGAGGATTATCACAGTGATAACTATCTTAGGCTTCCAATGATAAACAAGTCATGTTATAATCATTTTATCACAGACTGGCTTTCACTGGTATTGATTAGAGAGAACTTTTCTCACATAGAAACTAGATTGGACTTTCAAAGAGAATTTTGTCACTTAAAGAAATGACATTCTCTATAAAAGAGTTCAAAAATATACTACATACAAGATCACAGTTTCTGTAGGAAACTGACGTGAGACTGAGAAATACACATGATCTAATTTAGATTAATGGTAATTTTATTTTTCAGACATTAAACCTGAGGTTTAATGATAAGGAGATATTTATCCAAGAGTTTGGTATATTCTTGGAAGTTATGCAAAATATTGTTGTCAAAATGTTTTTAATTATACCTAATATTTTGATGAAAGCATGGAAATTTAGCTCAATATGTTTAAAGTCAAATATAGTAAAATATTCACTATGCATTTTCACTCAAATTATAAAAATTCAATTTATTTAGGTCCTTTTCAACTAAATTTATGAATTTCTGTTTTCTTAAAATATTGATATCATAAGTTATAAAAAGTAATATAGCAGAATAAATTTTTTCCTAATTAGAACACAGCAATGCTTGATGTTTGGACCACATTACGCAGCAAACTATAGCCTATATTTGATTTTGTAAATAAAGGTTTTTTTTTTTTTTTATCTTTTCGAGACAGGGTCTCCCTGTAGCCCCAGCTGCCCTGGAACTCGCTCTGTAGACCAGGATGGCCTTGAACTCACAAAGATCCACCTGCCTCTGCCTCTCAAATGCTAGGATTAAAGGTGTGCACCACCACACTTGGCTAGTAAATAATGTTTTACTAAGTCACAGTCAAGCACATTCTTTTGCATTCAACTTTGACAAATTTGAGTAGTCACATTTAAATTATAGATCTCACAGTCTAAGTATGTACCCTGCTGTCCTTTAAAAAAAAATCGCAGACCTGGATTCCACCTGATCGTTTTGCATTATCGTGCTTTTTCTACAAATATGAATATAATATGTAAATATAAGTTTTATTAATAGACATAATCTAGACTAATGCTTTTAATTAACCTCAGTAAAACCATGTGTTTTGGGGTCTGAAGGCAGGGCGTCTTCTTGGCAACCTCAATTTGGTGCTACACCCAAAACGTTAAGGAGTCAATGTGGGTTTGTTTGAGAATTAACATAACAAAATACTGTAAGAAGAACACCCACTCATTTCCTGAGGACACAGGGAAGGTTGGGAATGACCTTGGATGAATGAGATAGAAAGGATGAAAAAGCTGTTAAGATTAGGGTGGAGCAGAACTTGAACTTGTACATCCCCAATGAAGCTGGAGAACCCATTTTGAAAAAAAAAAAATCATAGGTCTGGCCTGACTTGGTGACAGTGGGAGAAACTGGCTTCCAGAAACAGTTCAATCAGAAAAGGGTGGGACATAGACAGCTCCTATCTGCACAGGTTGAGGGGACAAGACAATGACCACAGTTCTGGGAGACAGGCAATTCTAATCGACAGCAAGGGGAACTCATGTCTGCCAAGTTCGCCTACACTTAAATACTTAAGAGTCAGTGTTGTGTTCAAGTGATTATGATGTTGGCATAATAATAAATCCCACATAAGTACATGCACCTTAATTATTTTAAAATTCATTTATAACCAAATGTTAGGTTATACATGGCATGAATATCAAATAATAAAAATAATCTTTCCCAATTAAAAAACAATTAAAATCTCATACCCATTATGAACATTTATTTTTATTTTCACTTATATGTGTATTTTTCTATGCACATGTATGCTATATAGGTGCAGAGACAAGAAGAGTGTGTCAGATATCGCAGATCTATAGTTCAAATAAAGGTGTTGTGAGTTGGCCTATGTTGGTGCTGGGAATTGAATAGGGTTCTGTGCAAGTGCTCTTAATTGTTGAGTTGCCTCTCCAATCTACTCCTCTAAACTTTTTAATGTTGTTTCACTTACAAAAGCCAGACATTTGACATCTTATTACATATGACAAAATATTATCATGGCAATATTTTTCTTAGCTAAATAAATAGTCCTGTAATCTGTACTTAGAACATACAAGTAATGGGAATTGTCACAAAACAGAGATGACATAAGCATTAACCTATGCCTCAGTGATGTTCAGACAATACTTACCCATCTAAAGTTCTAACCAAAAATTTGCTTAGAAGTTATCTTCTGCCCAAAATGTTTTAACATGCATCACACATCAAAGGGAATGTAAAACAAAAATATTTTTACTGAAGGATCCTACTAACCATTAGGACGACACGAAACACATCATCTTGGTTTACAATGCATAGATGCTTGCATGTACTTTGTACAATTCCTGTTTTTTTGAGACGATAACTAGCACAATTCTTCTAGTTCACAGGAGACACAGTTCATGTGAGGTATGTGGAATTTCTTTCTAATGCATTGATATTTTCTTATGCCAAGGTATTCTAGTATACTTGATGGGTTTTTTTCAATTAGGAAAATATTTCTTGACTCTCAAATTTGTAAAAAATATTATGAAAGATGAAAATATTGATATCCTTATATTGAAAACTTCAGAGTAATGAAGGAATCTTTTTGCTCTGAAAATTTATTATAATGAAACAATAGAGCAGAGGAATTCCTATATTTTCCAAATTATGAAATGACATATCAAAGTTCAATTTAAAATTGTTTACATCAATTTATCTTCAATACGTGCAATAGCACATAACAACAAAGATTTATTGATTCATTGTATGGAAAGCACAAAAATTCAATAAAAATATACATTTTTAAAAAGATTCAACAATTCTTCAAATTCATGTCAGATATCATTTATAGATGAACTTGTGTACTCATTCAGAGCTATTTATGTAACTAAAATGAAATGTATTTATGCTTTATGCCTGTATTAGATTATAAATACACTCCAAATGTGTGGTATAGTCAACTGATGGTTTTAGTAGATTTCAGTTTTATTATACAGAAGATATAGAAGAAATGACAATTTATGTTAATAAAAAATACATCATTTTATGGCAAGGGAGATAGTATGTCAGTTTTGACCACTGTAACTATAATTTACAGTACTATTGTGACATTATTTTAAAATATTCTCAAAAGTAGTAGTCCTGCATTATACCAGTGTTACCAGGTTATAAGAAAGTGACATGTTGAGATGGCCAGGAAAGAAGTGAAATACAATTGAAGCCCCAGATCTGATTCCAAAATCATGATCCAAATGTATACTCTATCAGCACCATCTGTGAAATTATCTTTAAAGAAAATGTGTACTATAACTGCCTAAGGAATGCAATGTATTGCTCACAGAAGATGTACAGGAATATAAACTTAGTTGATTCTCCTGGTAATTAAGTTTCCCAATAACCTGGAATGAGAACGAACCATGAAAAACTCACGTAATTTCAGAAGAACAAAATGAAATGTTAGAAGAATAGCATGCAAAGTAACAGAAGGCATTATCAGCAGTGTGATATTGACAAATGAGAAATAAAATAACATTCAGATCAATCATATATATTAAAGTGCATGGCTATCATTATGAGCTTTACTAAAGTCAACTCAACTTAAAGTCCTACTTTAAACTGATACTAGCAGAACTGAATTAGAAGAACAAACCAAAAACACAAGCAGAAAAATCTTAGATTGTAAGATCAACCAAATTTATTTGAAAATTTTCTTATGAACATTTGGATAAGTGCTTTTGTTTTTAAAAAATCATATTAATAAGCTGGACATGGTGCCACACATCCTTAATTCCAGCACCTGGGAGACAGAAGCAGGTGAGCCTCTCTATGAGACTGAGTATAGAGTGGTTTACATTAGCGAGATCCAGGCCTGCTAGGGCTATCCCCCCACTCCCCCCAAAAAATTGATAATGTAAATCTAGCTTTATTCTCAAAGATGGAAAACAAACATATTAATAATATAAAATATCACAGATAAATATAATTATGCAGTATAGACTTACATATTTCATATTTGTTTATCATTTCATATATATTCCATTTATTCACCCATGTCCATGTATTTATGTGTGCATATATATATATATATATTTATTTATTTAAATCAGAAGTTAACTGGCCTGGTAGAATATATCTGTAGTCTCAAAACTCATCTGGCTAAAGCAGTAGAATTTGGAATTCATGGCAATTCGTAGATAAATTGAGAGTTTGAGGTCAGCTTAAGACCCTGTCTCAAAAAATAAAAAAATATTTAAAAATATCCTACTTTGTAATATTGTAACCTAAAGCTGAGTTTTTATCTGCAATTTTCTCTTGGAGTCTCTTTCTTCTGTTATAATATATTTCTTGTAACCAGTTGAAAAACATTTAAATAAAATCCTCAATTGTTTTATCTATTAAGATGTATTTTTATTTATTTATTTATTTATTTATTTATTTATTTATTTATTTATTTATGGTCTTTTTGAGACAGGGTCTCCTTATAGCTCTGGCTGTCCTGAAATTCACTCTGTAGACCAGGCTGGCCTTGAACTCACAGAGATCTGCCTGCCTCTGCCTCCCAAGTGCTAGTGCTAGGATTAAAGGAGTCCACCACCATGCCTGGCTTACGATGTATTTTTAACAATGAGTATAACCAGAACGGCTCAAGTGATCAGAAGTATTAGCTAGTTAAAGAAGATTCTAACCAAAAAGATTAACAGCAACACAGGAAATAGCTCCTTGTAAGCTTGTAACAACAGCCCAGCTGGAACAACAATGATATCAAAATATTCAGTCACATACACAGGTTAGAGACATTGACATAAAGGTTAATGATAAAATTTCAAAAGATATTCGCTACTCATTAGGAATAAGAGAAAATTTATTTTTTCCTAGGATAGTTTAATTTGACTAAAAAAAAAAAAAAAAGATGACATTATGAACTTTGCAGGTAAATGGATGGAACTAGAAGCCATTAGGCTAAGTGATGTAACACAGTCCCAGAAAAACAAACGATATATGGTATTCCTCATTTGTCGATCCTAGCAACAAATTTCTATTTGTAAGGCAAACTGAATAATTCTATTTTATTTTATTTTATTTTATTTTATTTTATTTTATTTATTTCTTTTCTTTCTCTTTTAGTAAATATAATGCAGAATGTTATTCATCAACTTGTTATGTAAAGTTATATTTTTTTCTTTACCTGCATACAAGCCTACAGTCAAAATGTCAATCTCCTGGGGATAGAGAAATGGTCTAGCAGTTAAGAGCGCCCACTGCTCTTGCAGAGGACCCGGGTTCAATCCCCAGCACCCACATGGCGGCTGAGAACCGTCTTTGACTCCGGCCCCAGGGGAATCTGACGCCCTCTTCTGACCTCTGAAGCATTGCACGACGTGGGTGCACCAACCTACATGCATACAGTACATTCATACACATAAAAAATAAATAAAAATTTTTTAAAAAATTAAAAAAATGTCAATCTTCTAAACATGTTTTGGAATTAACCTATAGCTTATTCTCAGTCTTCATAATTTTGGTATATGTGGGGCATGTATATATGCATACTTTGGAGTGATACAAATTGGAAGGAACAACAACAACAAAAAAGACTGGGTCAAAGAACTGACTGACACAGTAAAATTCTGCCCCAAATAATAAACTTCTGTATTGAAAAACTTAAAAAAAAGACTAAGAAAAAGATGCAAGACATGTAAAGCAGAATGTACAAGCTCTGGTGGTGAGGGGCATGGAAGGAGGAATGTATCTAAATTTGATTAAGAAATGTTGTATGAAATGAGCCAAAGTTAAATAAAAATATGAAAGTAAATCAACTTTGTAGGCAACTAATATCTCTACTGAAGGTTTTTCTTTATGCTAAATAAAGATGACTCTATCTACAATGGTCATGTTTTATGACTTTATCTGAGTTCTGCATTTGCTTTCTTAGTGGATGTTTAGTACTATGAAAAATAGGGCAGCTTCCTAAAAACTGTGTTTAAATTTCTTTATTTAAGTCAAGTGTTAAAAGGTATGTCACTTTGTTTAGTTTTATAGACAGTGCTGCCTAGGTTGGCTAGGAAATGTCTATGAACTTTAGGCTCTCCTCAAAGTCCAGATTCTCCTGCCTCAGGCTCCAGAGTGCTAGTGTTACTGGTGTTTGTGCCACACACCCAAGAAGATGGGTTACCTAAACGTGGAAAATCAAATAAAAGAACTATAGCAGGAATGATTAATTCGTAAACTGAATGGTTAGCAAATGGCAGTGGGTACTGACTAGACCAAAGATTGATAACTTTACCTGGTTGACATCGAACATGATGAAGTAAATAGTAAGCTTCCCATTATTCACCCATAATATTTTATGTTAACAAAGATTTTAAAATAACTATGAGGAACTTGAGCATTCTTCAACCTATTCAATCTGTCTTAAATATTTATACACTTTTTAAGCAGTGTTCCCCCAACACAAAGTTTATTTTCTTTTTTATCTATTTATTTATTTATTTATTTATTTATTTATTTATTTATTTATTTGTCTTTTTGAGACAGGGTCTTCATGTAGCCCCAGCTGGCCTGGAACTTGCTCTGTAGACCAAGCTGGCCTTGAACTCACAAAGATCACCTGCCTCTGCCTCCCAAGTGCTAGGATTAAAGGCATGCACCACCATGCCCCACAAAGTTTATTTTCTACAATAAGATGTGAGAGCACAATATGATTTAAAGTTTTGCTTTTCTTTGCATAGCTTTACATAGCTGGTACTCAATAACTGTTTGCTAATGACAACAAAGCCTAAAATTGCTGAGTGTTTAATTTTATATGCACAAATCATATTATTTAAAAGTAAGAATATATACCACCATATTAAAACCTTTTACCATACACTAATAATTATATTTTGTGCTATTTTTAACTGCATTTCTTTTTTTAATTTTTTATTTATTTTTGTATGTGTATGAATGTGCTGTCTGCATGTAGGTTTGTGCACCCGTGTTGTGAAATGCTGCGGAGGTCAGAAGAGGGTGTCGAATTCCCCTGGAACTGGAGTTAAAGACAGTTCTCAGCCACCATGTGGGTGCTGGGGATCGAACCCAGGTCCTCTGCAAGAGCAGTCGGCGCTCTTAACCACTAGGCCATCTCTCCAGCCTCTGCATGTCTCTTAAAAAGGACAAAATGTCATCTCTGGATTCATGCTGTTCCAGGTCTTGCATCTCCTCTGCTTATCTAGGTAACACTGGCCCACCATATCCACACAGGCCCTCCTTGGGCCTAGGACCATTTCCGCTGCAACTGCCAGAGTCTAGTCTGTTGAGTAAGTCAGATCCTTCCCACCTGGTCAGGTCACCATCACTTTGCTTGGGTCCAGGCCCCAGTTTGAGCTGCACATGTCCACATTGCTCAGCTACCTTGTCTGTATAAGCCAGCCTTGGGTCTAGGCATCTTTGCCCTGCTGGAAAGCTCCCTGTTCCCCAGCTTGGACCATCTGTTCCCTCCAATAAAAAAGTATGTCTAAATTGAACTGAGAAATGATGTCTGAAATACATAAAACATCAATAAAAGCATTATAAAACAAAATTAAACATGAGGACTGGAAATACAGACCAACTACCTATTCATATATAATAAAAAAGCAACTATGCTCCATCAACAATAAAAACAGAACCAAACTTCTACCCAACAACAGCAGGCTAGAATTTCATATCAGACACATAACCAACAACAACAAAAAATCTTATGCCCGTATCACAATGCAAAAACACACATAATGTGAAAAACCAAAGTATTACGTCCCCACCAATATCAACAGTACTATAGAAGTGTTCTACAATGAGAACTACCCAGAAGAACCTCAGAACACAGAATTAAAAACACCCATAAACATGATCAATTAATTAAGTGACTTCAAAGAACACAGAAACAACTCAGAGAACTCAAAGAAGACAGGAATATACTCTTGCCTCAAACTTAAGAGAATAAATATATACAGCTGAATGAAATGACAAAGTCAGTCAGTCTAGAATTTAAAATATTGAAGAAAGAAATAGAGATATAAATCTTAAAGAAAACTGAGGATGCAAATTAAGATGGGCGTGAAAAGCTCCATAGGCCAATTTGAAAAGAAAATAGAAGCCTCATCAGCAGAAGGAATCAAATGGAAAACGGAATATCCAGACTAGATGATAAAAGTTGAACAGTTAGAATGCTGAAGAACACAGAAACTCTTCATGACATTTTATAGTAAAAATACTAAATGTACAGAACAAAGAGAGGGTACCAAAAGCTGCAAGAGAAAATGCAAGTTGCATGTAAAGGAAAACCCATCAGAATTACATCTGACTTTTAATGCAAACTATAAAAGCCAAGAGAGCCTTGAACAAAGTATTCCAAATTTTAAATGATCATAGATGCCAACCCAGAATATTTTTAATTTATTTATTTACTTTATGTGTATGAATGTACTGTCTGCATGTAGGTTTGTGCACCCTTGTCATGCAATGCCGCCGAGGTCAGAAGATGGTGTCGGATTCTCCTGGAACTGGAATCAAAGACTGTTCTCAGCCGCCATGTGGGTGCTGGAGATCGACCCTGGGTCCTCTGCAAGAGCAGTTGGCACTCCTAACCGCTAGGCCATTTCTCCAGCCCCCCAACCCAGAATATTTTACCCAGAAAAATTGTCTATCATGCACAAATGGGAAAAGAAATATGGTCCATGACAGAATTCATGTCCAAAAAAGCCAGCCCTTCAGAGAATACTTGAAGCGATACAGATAACTGAAGAACTGAATGGTCATACCCAAGAGGCTACAAAAAGAAAATGAATGAAGGTATAATTATGGAAACATAAGAGTCAAGATAATAGAAAGGAACTTTGGGGGGGTAATGGGAAAGAAGGAGCTCAAGACAGGGTAATGGAGATAGGTGTTATCAGGGGAAATAGGGGCAATAAGGGTATTTTTATTTTATTTTATTTATTTCTGTATGTGTATCAATGTACTGTCTGCATGCAGGTCTGTGCACCCGTGTCGTGCAATGCCGCGGTCAGAAGAGGGTCTCGGATTCCCCTGGAACTAGAGTTCTCCTGGAATTGGAGTTTCAGACGGTTCTCGGCCGCCATGTGGGTGCTGGGGATCGAACCCAGGTCCTCTAAGAGTGGTCGGCGCTCTTAACCGCTAGGCCATCTCTCCAGCCCCAATACACAACAAGGGTATTTTAACTGGGGAGTAAGGAATGTTTCAGAAGATGGGACTAAGAGAGAAAAATAATACATGATAAAAAAAAAAAAACAGAGAATGTATAGCTGAAAGCTATATAACAAAAACCACAGTGCCAGGCAGGAGAAACCTCCCTTTAAGTTGTTGGCCGGGCTAGTCCAAGAAATATAAAAAATAACACAGCCTATTGTCACAGCCTGTGATTGCCTCCCAGAACTTGAAGTTAACAGCCCAAAGCTGAAGAAATGAGACTTACTTCAGACATAGGGCCTGAAGCAATCAAACTGGAACTTACTTGGAAGCCTCCTTCCTGAAGAGTAGCTCTCATGGTATATCAGAGGTTAGTATGCAAGCTGACAAGGGAGAATCAATGCTCTTACCCAGCTATAAGGCCTAATAAACACAACAATGACTATCCCACCAAAATATCTCTATTGGCGCAGTAGTGGCACTTTTATCTTGTGGGTGATCGACAGCTTTCTAATTACACTTGAGGCCCATTCAGTGAGAAGAAACTCATGCAGGGTACTGTAAACATAGCCAAATACACATGGCTGGAAGAGGTTATTGATTCTAGACAAAAACCTACTTTTGTCATGTCCCTAGACCAATGTAATTTCTGACTGTATTCTAAATATATATCCTTATATTTACAGACAAGTGCACCTTTCACCATTCATCAAAGAAGCTTTTTTTGCAGTAGATGGAGACTATTACAGAGTTCCACAACTGCTTAAATTCAGAGAATGAATGTCTATGAGATGCCCAGTCTTACATGACACAGCTACAATGTAACCTCTAAACCTAAGGCTCAGGGTACATAGTGAATCTGGGAAACAATGCTAATGTTACCTCTTAGCAATAACCAAGGAATCTTTCTCATGCAATAGAGGATTAACCCAGAAATCCACACTAGCCAAAGTGCAAAGAATAAGAAATTAGAGTGTCTATCACTGGGTAGAATGCCGTTATCAAACTTCTGTCACCCATGGCTCAGGGACAGTTGTAGAAGTGGGGGTGTAAAGACTGTGTGGGTCAGTGGTGGTAGATGTTTACAGGGAAACTGAGCTGTCCAGGCTACTGGAAAGGTGCTCTTATGAACTTAACATCTGTGGTGACATTAGGCACAAGACTGTTACAAGCTCAAACCAGACAAAATCGCACATAGAAATGGGGAAATGTATAAGAAGCCCCAACTCTGATGAGAAACTGGGGGAAACAAATGGCTACTAGAAGAGGCAGAGCTGGATTTCTTTAAGGGCGTGAGAGTAGTTAGGTTAACCAAGTTACCGTGGATGGACTCAGACCAAAGGACATAAGATTTAACATATAAGACAAAAATGCAAGAAATCTGATAGGTAAGACGGGAGAGATTGGAGACAGGAGGGAGTATCTAAATATGATCAAGATGTATGAAATGCACAAAAATTCAATAAAATATCATCTCTGTATGTGGAGGGATAGTATCTACACTGATAAAAATATTACTTACTGTGCATGTACTATACTTGAATATGTTTAGAAAAGTATTTGCTGATTTCAATATCTCTTGCATCTTTCTGGATATTAATTAGAGATTGATAAACAAGTTATATAGGCATAGCCTAATGTTCTGTCCTTAGAGAGTAGCCCAGGATTCCTTATGCATATCCAAACTGATAGATGATTTATTCTCCTATATAAAACTTTTCACAAGCTGTGAAGCTTTGTCTCAACCTTTCCCGGGGTGGATTCTATTATCTGTGGCTCTATTGCCTTTTTGATAACACCTTGCTTCTCTTTGGACAGAATCTGTACTTAATTGTTTGCTCACTGTGATGTTTCACAGGTTACTCTGCTTGTGACTACTTTGCATTGCCTCCAAATGGGGGTTTCAGAGCTCTTGAAAGATTTCTTAAGCCCTCCTTCTGTCCTGCCCTACTTCATTCCCTTTAGGAGAAGCATTTGCACTGATATCCCAGTGTTATTTTCTGTTGGTTCTCTTCATGTGGCTTTTACAGCAGTTAATGCTCAGTGGAGGATTCTGAAGCTTTGGGTTTGAATGCACTGCCTTAAACTTAGAAGTATGCTTTCAATAAAAGTTTATTTCAAAGTAAGAAAAAAAAAACTTTTCACACACATTCACACAGACTGCACATCTTCCTGTATACACTGAAATTTCTATGTATTACTTCTAACACTTAAAATCACAGAAAATATCTGTAAATAGAATCACATTATTTTGGAGAATATAATGACAAGAGAAATGCCTGAACATTTTTGTTTTAGATGCACTTTCAAAGTTAAAAAATGCAATGTCAGTATACAGATACAAGAAAACTAGGTACAAGGGATAGAGAGATGGCTCAATGGTTAAGAGCACTATTTGTTCTAGCAGAAGACCAGCATTCAAATCCCAGCACCCATATGGCAGCTAACAACTGTCTGTAACCTCAACCCCTTCAATTGGTTTTCAGCAAGTGAGAGGTTTTCTGAGAATATCTTAAATTCCATTCAAACTCATTTATTATATTACATTGTATATTATATCCTGTCTTATTTATTATAGTATTTGAATTAAACTTGGTTGTATAACATGCTTTTAACTTCTTTCTTCTTTAGATTTGATGGAAATGCAACATTGAAATGTAATAACAAATCTTGGTATTACGAGTAATCATAAGAAACTGGATTTACACAATAAATGAAAAGGAAGATGACTAAATTTGGACTCATTTAATTTTCATTTTAGGTTTTTCAGTGAAACAAATTTCAAATCTTCTATAATAGACAAGACTACTTAGCCCATATATTAGCAATGTGTATCAGATTTTGTGATCAATTACTATAAACTGAATGAAGAAAAATATTTCAAATGACTTTGTAAATGAACACTTACTCTACAAAGATTCACTAATGACTACAAAACTGTTTTATTTTGATGTAGGAAAATTTAATAAAAAATATTTCACATGTTTTCATTTAAAGTTTTATTATTGACACAGATCAACAAAAAAATTAATAAATTAGAAGGTAACAAATAAATTCCAAGAAGATACAGGCTGCAGTTGTGTTAACTAGCATATCCTTGAAAATGAAAATGCTTTTGTAGTAAATATATACATATATATATATATATGTATATATGTATATATATTCAGAGCTGAATTTATGCCTTTGGCCATTTTATATATATATATATATATATATATATATATATATATGAGTTAATTTTTGTCTACTTCTAAAAAAAATCTGGAGATATATAATAAAAGATTCATGCAATCGGATTGCTAAAATGGATATAAATTTTGAACACCATATTAAGAAGAAATGGTTATTGGGGTTGTTTCAAGAACATATAATTATATAAGAAATACCAGCTAAGAATAGTTACTGTAATTATATACTAAATTTAGTCCATGCTTCCTGAAAGCCAAGACAATCTTTGAAAAATCAGAATTAGTTATATAGCACCAGTTGTGTATTAGTTCTTCAGGACAGATAAATCTGAGCACCACATCTAAGGGCTATAGATATAAAGGAAACATGACGTTTTCTTTTTGAACACGAACTTCACTCAGCACCATAACAAATGTTTTATATATGTTCAGTATGGTTTTAGAGAAATTTTTGAAACTGTCTTCATTTGAAAATTTTATATGTCAAACACTGATAAAATAAGAAGGTTATTGTTTGTTGTGTTCTAAAAGAATTCCATCTGCAATGATTTATATGTTTGGTGGCTAACAGAGAAAATATTTCAATGACCTGTATATATCAAAGAGTTTCAAGTACATGAAGGGATGGTCACATCTAATAGGTATGATGGCATAGATGAAATAGTGACCTCTAAAAATCTTCAAGTCCTGGGGCTGGAGAGATGGCTCAGCTGTTAAGAGCACCGACTGCTCTTACAAAGGACCGGGGTTCAATTCTCAGCACCCACATGGTAGCAAAGAACCATCTTTAACTCCAGTTCCAGGGAAATCCAACACCCTCTTCTGACCTCCGCAGCATTGCAGGACATGGGTGCACAAACCTACATGCAGACAGTACACTCATACACATAGAATAATAAATAAAATTTTAAAAAAGAAATACAACTTTAAAAAATATTCAAGTCCTGATCTCAGGAGCTTGTGTCACATTATATAGTAAAAAAGATAAAATTATTGCTTTAAATGTGATTATTCTGAGATAGGTATATTTTCTGAATTGTACAGGTAACCATTAATTAATTCACATTTCTCCTTATAAAAGGGACACTGGCAGGCACTTTTCTTTTTTTAATTTTTTATTTATTATTTTATGTGTATGAGTGCTCTTAATCACTAGGCCATCTCTCCAGACTGGCAGACATTTTTTCTACCAAGATAGGTAATAATGAGGCAGTGTGACAACTGAAACCATGTGGTATATTGGAGAGGAACTAAGGAACGGATTTTCTTCTAAGGTGGCCAGGAAGACCACAGGACTCTGGATACCTGATTTAGATGTAAGAAGACTGTATTATAATATTTCTGACCTCCTGAAATGGAAGAGAATGAATATGAACTGTAAGCCAAGAAATTTGTTGGAATTGATAATTGCAAAATAATGTACCTAGAACAAAGTTAATGACTGTTCTTCTTCATGTATGGAAATTTTATCCAGAAATTTATTTGGAAATTATTATTTTATCCAAATAAAATACTTAAAAATTTCATGAATCACAGAATGCTTACTATGTATGTGAAGAAATTAATTGTGTACTTAGGATATGGTAAGGTATTGAAAGCCTCATGAATATTTTGTATCTATAAAATCATAAGAATAATTTTAGGACTATTTATGAATTTGTTTGCATTTTGTTATATTTTAGAGATCATTTGCAGTATTTTCTTACTGAGTTTTAGATAATAGTATTACCTTACAAAATTCTAGGAAATGGACTAAATAACTTCTTCTAGAATACAAAAGGGGAGGTAGATATTTTTTTTCTGATCAGGGTAGAAATATTGGATTTTATTTGCAAAAGCTGTGATTTGCATGGATATGAACTAGAACTGGTGGTTCTCACTTGAAATCTAAATTTCAGAAGTAGTAAAATAGGAAAGAGAATGTCGTTCTTCAAGTAAAAATACTGTGCTACACTTAGCCCAGAATGAATGAATGTGCCCCTTCCATCCCCTTTGATAAACAAATAAAGAAGACTTCTTCGAAAATTTTTTAAACAGTGGATGACCCAGGATATACATCACCTAAAAGCGTGCTTTCTTAACACATAGGATTCCATGGGTTTCAATTTCCAGAACTATATAAACTCAACATGATGTTGCACACCTGTAATCCAATAGCTCAAAAGGCAGAGGAAAATCAGAAGTTCATGGTTATCATCATCTACATTAGTGAATTAGAGGCTAGCCTGGGGTATATGAGACCCTGTGTAACAACAATGGATGCAAACTTTCAGTATTTCAAAGAAACAATACTATCCTGAGTTTCAAGCTAACCCATTGAAAGTACCTGATCTTGAGAATTAGGGAAAAAATAAAATAACAGTGAAGTTATCAATATAAATGCAGTAACAAGTGTGTGTTCCATGAGTATCCTAGTGAAAGTTTCTTTGGTACCTGAACTGTCCAGTTGAATTCCCTGGTAGCTGAGCAAGGTGTCAGCTGCTTGCTAATGCATCATAAATAAAAGCTCCTCCTCACCAAAATGAACACCCACAAAATTTATTAAGTCATCTGATGGTGCTCTTGGGGCATTTCACTTCCTCTGAGCTCCCAGAAGACTCTGCTCGGTTTTCATATTTCTCATGTTGCAAAGAAGTTATATATTAATATGTCTCTTCCACGTGTACCTTGGCTTACTTATTTGTGTGTGTGTAATTCTGTGTGTTTCTGTGTGTTTCTGTGTGTTTCTGTGTGTTTCTGTGTGTTTCTGTGTGTGTGTGTGTGTTTGTGTGTGTGTGTGTGTGTTAGGTATATGTGTTACTGGGGGATGCAGGTACACATGGTTGTTTTCAGTACCTTCCTCAATTGATTTCCACCTGTTTTTTTTTTTTTTTTTAAACAAGGTCTTTCATTGAGCCTGGAGTTCATTTATTCAATGAGCCGTGTAGCCAGCATGCTCACGGGATCCTCCTGTCTGTTTCTCCAGCTGGGACTCATATACCCCAAACTAAAGGGAGTGTGTCTCAATGGATCTTTTAAATCTAGTCAACTAAAATTGCCTATTCAAAAACCTATTGAAATGTATTAAATGAATTTATATTATTTTATTCACTTCTGCAGGTCCTAAAAGCTCTGAGACAGAAATAATTTTTTAAAAGTGACTTATTTAATAGTTCAAACTACTTTGAAAAGTCTAGAAATTTTTCATTTTTCTTTCTACTTCATTGGGTAACAGGAGATCCCCGAAGGGAGCTGTCACAATAAAGATTTGTGCAAAGCAAATTCTCAGCTGAGGTACACATATTACCTTGAGATTCGGCAGTTGGCCTCAGAATTAGAAGTTGAACAAACAAGGTAAGATCATTGGCACTACATGTACATTTGCCACCTGATTAAATTACTCCAGAAAAGTTAAAACTCTCAGAAGATCCTTGGTCTTCATTTTAAATATAGCAGATGACATGTAAGTATTTAATAACATAGGAAAACTGTATTTACAATCAGCCTCTAACTGCTATACCAAACCCAAAGATACAGGGCCTCAATTCCATTTCCCTTTATGCACCAATTGCATGTAACAAACTCTGTTACTGCTGAGTATGTAATTTTTCATTACCATGTATGCAAATAGTTCATCATATCTTTTTCTAATAGAGAAGATATTTTTAAGCATTAGTGTTGTGGAGGAACAAAAGAAGTATTCAATTTTAAAGACAGAATCTGGGTCCATTTGAAAACTGTCTACCAAAGTCAGAACCTGGAAATGGAGCCCATGTTCCCTGATAAAAATCATTCTTGTTCTAGCTCATGTGTGCCATATCATGATCGTGACAGTTGGGAAGAGTGCTGCAATAAACACAAGAGAGCAGATAGCTCTTCAACATATTGATTTTCTTTCCTTTGGATACATGCCTGGTAGTGGGATTAATGAATAATCCAAAACTTCATTTGAATCTTCCATTCCAATGTGCACAGTGGCTTCACCAGTGTGCTTACCTACCAAGAGGGTGCGAAGGTTCTTTTCTTCATGTCTTTAACAGTACTCTCTGTTCTGCCTTCTTAAAAATAATCGCCATTTAACTTGGAGCAAGGCAATATCTAGTTGTGTTTTGGATTTTCTTCCCCCCAATGATAAGTAATGTTGAGCACTTTACCTTATATTTTTGATCATTTGTATGCTGTCTTTTAAGAAATGTCTACTGAACTCTTTCTCGCTAGCTGTGCATAGTGGTGCATTCCTATAATCCTAGTATTCAGAAACTAAAGCAAGAAGACCCTGAGGTCAAGGCCAGCTTGGACTAGACATCAATACAACTTATAAACAAGTAAGTCTTTTGCTCATTTCTACTTGTATCGTTATTATTTGCTACCGACTGTTTTAACTTATTTATATTTATACGCAATGCATATATGTATTATTGTTGTACATTACAGCCCATGAATAGGTGCAAATGTTTTTAAAGGCTAAATCAGAGTAGAATGTAAATTTCTTTACAACACAAATTCTGATAGACTGAAGTCCTCAAAGAAGAAGCAATATACGGGAGGCCCAATACACTGAAAGATGTTGTAATTAGCCACATGTCCCAATTGGACACTTAGCTTGTGGCTGGATTTTGAAGATTTAGTGTGAAACATATTAAAGTGCCTCATCAATAAATATTTTTGATTACATGCTGAAAAGCTAATACTTTGGCAAGACTGGGTTAAATAAAATGTTTTATTTTATTTATGTTTCTGCATGTGTCTGTGTGAATGTATGTGTGCATGGTACCCACAGAGACCAGAAGAGGCATTGAATTCCTTAGAGCTGGAGCTAAACATGTTTGTTAACTGCCTGATGAATAAAATATATTATTAAAAATTAATACATTTGGGGGCTGGAGAGATGGCCTAGCAATTAAGAGCACCAACTGCTCTTGCGGAGGACCCGGGTTCGATCCCTAGCACCCACATGGCAGTGACTGAGAACCATCTTTAACTCCAGTTCCAGGGAAATCCAACACCTTCTTCTGACTTCCACAGCATTGCATGACACAGGTGCACAAACTTACACGCAGACAGTACATTCATACACGTAAAAAATAAAATAAAAATTAATTAAAAATTAATATCATTTCATAGTGCATGATTTTCCATGTGACTCAGAACATTTAAAATTACATGTTGTGGCTTTTTGTAATTGTGGTACTGATTTATAAGTTCCACATCAGAAGGAATGAATGGAAGAAATTTTAAGCCAAATATACAAGGGTTTGAAGGAACATCAAATTAATAGAATTATGTGGTGAATTTAAAAGCCAGTAAATAAACGATATGAATTCTTTTGGTACAGGAATTTTATATGTTTTGTTCTTCAGTGTATTATCAGAACCTAACCAAGTTCTTGACTAAGTGCTAAGTAAATATGCATTAAATAATTACAACCTCATCACTCAAGCTGAATTATAAACTGAGCAGAGAGATGTGTACTGTCAAAAGATTAACTTGCAGCTCAGGTCCTTAAATATTTCCAATTCTTGAAATAACTTCACAGATAAAGACTATGGATAACCCTTTAAATTGTAATTCCAAATATTATGCAAGTGTCAGGAATTTTCTATGAACTTTCTGACTGAATACGTAGAGAAGTGTAGGGCAGTGTGACATGTGGTTCAGTCAGAAGAGCCTGGGATCCATATGCTGGTCTGATCGGAATGAAATTTGCTTCTTATAATGCAAGAATGGAACAAGGGAAGTGTGAGAGAGAATTTAGAGAAATGTGGTGGTATGTGACAAATTAAAATGTGTATATTATCATATATTCTCTTTTAATTTATTTATTGTAATTCTTAATCTGAACTACATATTTTGCGTTACAAAGATGTGTGTGTCTAAGAAATGATTCTAAAATACTGTCATAGATATGCTTGAGAGACATATGAATCATTTGTGATTGTGTATAAAATTGTGCATATCTTTGTAATTATATGCTAGTGGTATTATAGCTATCAGTATTTCAAAGGAGTTATTTGAATTATAAATATTATCCAGTCCCTACTCTGTCAAATACTAAATTGAATCAGGTTAACAATAAAATGATATCTTTCTATGGTTTAAAGTATTGGAAAGAATTATACAGTCGACGGAATACACTGGTTCTCTTTCTGCTACTCATATATTACCGCAGAGATTTCATTTTTGGAACTCTCCTTAGAGACTCAGGAGAGCCTAGCGAGTATCACAATGTACTGTAAAATTGTGTCTTAGAGATTAAAATAATTTAATAGTTATAAGATGATTTCAAAAGCAAATCAATTATCATCTATAAAAAGCATATTTCAGAATAAATTGGATCAACATGAAGGTTTAAATACCCACTCTGGAATATCTCTTAATTGGTTCTCTGCCTCTATCCCCAGCTATCTTAAACACATCCATATCAGTTTTCCTAATAGCCCTTGGCTATTGTGCTTTGTAAGCTAGTCTCTTTTATTTACTGTTAGACTTTCAATATATTAAAATAGCATGAGCCATATGATTTGGTTGAGAGAATTTTATATGCTTGCTCAGAATTTGCTCCCTTCTTTTCTAATAGCACCTAAAAGAGTTTTGTTTAGGAAGCTCCCTTTGTAATGCTAATTTGTTGTGAAATCATTCATTCAATTTCCTATCTTCTAATTATTTTCAATGTGATTGTCATTGTATTAATTGAAAATTTGGTAAATTTCATATACTTTGATAAAATTTAGACCCTCTCGTTTTACTACCTTACTACATACACCCTGCCCAATTTCATGTACTCTATTATCAAATACAATATATTGCCATATGTGGGGGGGTCTATAGAATATATTCCTCAGCTAAATTTGAGGTTTTTTATCCATATCACCATATCCATGCTGAGAATTTTGTCTGACTTGAGCTTACATGATATTTGTGCATGCTGCTGTCATTGCTGTGAGTTCATATGAGTAATGGCACTGCTGGCTGGTAGAGCTCATCCACCAACTTCTGGCTCTTAAAATATTTCTTTCCCTCTTTCCCAAATGTCCCTGAGCATTGGGAGGCAGAAGTTTGCTATGGGTGTCCTGTTCAGGAGTAAGCAATCTGCAGCTTCTCATTCTTTGCACTTTGGCCAGTTGTGGTTCTCTGTGTTAATCACAATGTGCTGCAAAAGGAAGCTTCTCTGGTGAGAAATCTTGTTACTTTTATTTTTATTTTTGTTATTTGGGTCTCACTATATGTCCAAGGATGGGTGTTAGCTGGCCCAATATCAGCAGAATCTCTTGATCCTCTTGCCTCTTGTATTAGACTATTGATTTTTTTCACCTAGCCTAATGTCATCATGATGCCTACACATCTCTTTGTAAAGAAATATATGCCAAGCTGTCAACCATATTCTTTCTTCAAATTAAACAGTGTAGGCCCTGTGAGATATAGCTCAGCAGGTAAAGGCACTTGCTGCCAAGCTTAATTACATGGGTTTGAACCCCAAGAACTACATAGTGGAGGAAGAGAACCAACTTTGGAAAATTATCCTTTAACCTCCACAATGTTTCCTGTGCCTCTCTACCCATTATAAATCAAATATTTGTAAATTAATTAATGAATTAATTAAAAACAATTTAAACTGCTATAAACAATATATTTCAGAAAAAATGAGAAGCGATGATATTCCATTCATCTCATTGCTTAATATTTGAGAAAACAAGAAGCTTCTTGCTACCCAGATCCCCAGATGTGCTCAATTTTCTGTTTCTTCTGTTTCTTCTAAAACCAGGATCTTACATCTTTAGTTTTATTTATAACACATACAGCGTTATTTTCAAAAGCATATACATAATCTAATACTCTTAATTTGCTTTTTCCATGTTAGTAAAAAAATAGGTTAAACATGTTCTGTCATTTAGTTATTGAGAGCATGAAATATTTCTAACCCCCAGAAGGTCTGTCATATAATTTGTGATTTATGAAGCATTATAGTAGGCTGGTTATGACTAAAAGCCAACTGGCTCTGACTTTCCAAAAGACATAGATGACTGAGATGGTCACTGAAAACTGGGGTGGACTAAGAAAATATGAGATACCACTTAAAAGAGAGATTTGAAAAACTTGATATGAGGGAAGAACATTTCATGTTGCAAATCCTTTTATCAATTACAAAGAATAAGTCCATACAGGTAGTTACTTGAGATATTTTGTATGTAGGCAAGCAGGAATAAAGTAAGAAGCATAATTAAGAGTATAATCAATGCCAAGCTAAGATGATTGGGCTTTATTATACATGCAATTAAAAATCTATACGACTATTTAAATGTGTAAAACAGCTCAAAATCGGTAATAAGATTTATATAATACCTCCTATTTGAAACAAAAAGGAGATGGAGCCAGGTGGTAATGATGGATATGAAAATGGAGGTTGTGATAATCTTGATCATCTTAATGGAATGTAGCGTCACCATGAAAACATACCTTTCAGATTGTCTATAAATGTGTTTTTAGAAATGTGTCATGTATGGGAAGATTCCACGTGAATGTTGATGGCACCATTTCATGAACTGAGATCACAAACTTTCATCTCACTTGGCTTTCTGATTGGTAATGGAATATGAGGAGCTGACTTGAACTCTTGCAGCCATGCCACCCCCAACATTGGGGGCTATATCCCTTCTTAAACTGTAAGACAAAATAAACTCTTCCTTTCTTAAGATGCCTTACCAGGTATTTTGTTACAGTAATGAGAAAAGTAACTAATACAGAGGCCTTGAAGGGTAAACATTTAAAATTAGGGAACTCTTCATGACTTTATGAAAAGGTTAAAAATGACCAAAGCAAAGTTTTATTGTTATCAGCAACAATTTTGGAAAGACAATATTGCTTTAAACTTGGTAGTCCAAATGAGAACCTATTTTTATCATTATATCTATATGTAGTCTTTTTCTCAGGATTCACCTTTTATGAAAAAGGCAAAAGATGAGATCATATTCAGATAATATGACAAACATTGTTAAAGGCATTATGCCACAGAATACATACTGCTAAATATTTCTTCAAACAGCTGATTTAACAAAACACATCAAATGCTGGGGAGGTTGTGGGGAAAGGGGGACACTCATCCACTGCTGGTGGGAATGTACACTCGAATAACCACTGTGGAAAGCAGTGTGGAGAACCTTTAAAAGACTCAAAATGAGCCTGCCATCTGACCCAGCCATACCACTCCTAGGTATATATCCACAAGATTCATCCTACTGCAAAGATACATGCACATCTAAGTTTATTGCAGCTCTCTTGGCAATAGCGAAGAGCTGGAACCAACCCAAATGCCCCTCAACTGACAAGTGGATAACAAAAATGTGGTACATCTACACATCTACACAATGGAGTTCTATGCAGTGGTAGAGAAAGATGACATCATGAACTTTGCAAGTAAATGGATGGAACTCAAAGCCATTATGCTGAGTGAAGTAACACAGTCCCAAAATCAAACAGGGAATGGTTTCCCTCATTTGTGGATGCTAGTACCAAATCCCTTAATTGAAAGGCAAGCTGAGCAACTTATTGTTATATTTCTTTCTATTGAAAGCAACTGTGATGTTATAATGTGAATCTTTTAGTGAGCCCTAGAATTAACTTACCACTTACTTTCAGACATGGTAATTAATGTATATGGGTGGAAGGTATATATTCATATTTTAGAGTGATATAAAATTAAAGGGAAAACTCTGAACTTCTAAACATATATCAGAGTTAACATATTGTTTATTCCTGGAGGAAATAATTCTGATACATATATGACATTTATATAGGCATATTTTGGAGCAATACAATTGGGAGGCAACCACAACAATGGAAGGACTGGGTAAAAGAACAGACTTATATAGTTAAATTCTGCCCCAAACAATAAACCTTTGCAGAGAAAAACTGTAAAAAGATGGAGAGAAAGATGCAGGACATGTATGGCAGAATGCATGATCTAGGGTGGGTGGGAGGAAGGGAAAGGGGAATATGTCTAAATTGAACTGAAAATTGATGTCTGAAATACACAAAGCATCAGTGGAAGTATTATATTAAAAAGAAGCTGGTTTAATATTTCCTTCCTTTCTTCCTTCTTGTCTTTCTTCCTTCCTTCGTTCCCTACCAAATACATTCCCTCCTTCCTTTGTATCAAAAAGTTCTATTATGATGATGATAGCTATTCTATCTTTCCAATTTAATAAGCACATTTTATAGATACATGCATCATACTTGCCTGAGATCTGATTCAAGCCAGATTCTTGATCAAGCTCTTTAGATGACTTGGAGTTTGCAGTGTTATTATCTTATAACACAGTTATAATGCTGTAAAAACTCCACATTCTACTCTTGAAGAGATATACCTCATGGAATGGCCATTGTAGATGAGATACCATGTGGAAAGAGGGACAGTGTTAGTTAGACCTAGCAACACAGACTAAACTTTAGATGAAGATAGTAGGATATGTGAGCCTTGATCCATATGATGTTAAGCAGAATAACCATGCAATAAATGCAGAGGTTAAAAAAAAGACTCTTAAGCTGGGCATGGTGGCGCAGGCCTTTAATCCTAGCACTTGGGAGGCAGAGGTAGGTGGATCTTTGTGAGTTCAAGGCCAGCATGGTCTACAGAGCGAGTTCCAGGATAGCTGGAACTACAGGGAGACCCTGCCTCAAAAAGACCAAAAAAATAAAATAAGACTCTCATTGGTTTAGCTATGTTTATGCAAATGTGGAAGATTACTTTGAAACGTCCCTGAAATAGTCATCTACTTTATGGGGCTCAGAGAAAGACCAAAAGGTAAAATGTAAAGCCGTTCATTCAAACAGGATGATTAATGTCAAGATCATGAATGAGATTATCTATGATAAGACTATAAAATGTGTTGTAAGAAGAACTCTAGGATATTGTCATGACACAGTCTTACATGAAAAGAATCTGGGAGAAAATATGAGCCCACAAAAGCAACAAGAAAAAATATTAAAAAGGGAATAGAGAAATAGAGAGTGAAATTACTGAGTTCCAGAGGATATGTCATGAAGGTGAGACACATGCTCATATTATGAATGTTTGTGAGAAGTTGGGGAAGGTGACAGGACATAGGGTATGCCTGAAAGCAGAATAAAAAATGCTTCTAGAAGACTTAGCAACATTAAAATCATTTAGAGAATCAATTTCCTCAATGAAGACATATTTGATGTTATTAACCTACCCATGTCATATCTATTTTGTCTTCCACTAGATAAATGCTTTCTCATTTTTGATCTTGAGCAAAAATTTCCAGATGGAAAATGAATAAGCAGAGATTTACAGTTTTGATGCAATTATAATGGTATGATTCATTGGAAGTTCCTCTATGTATTATGAAAACCTGGGTTTCCTTTTTGACTCCCAAACTGGTCCAAGGAGATGAAAAAAATGTAGGAATGAATCATTTGGCATTTAAAGTTATCTTTCATATTATTTAAGATTAATTGATGACTTAGCCTTGGGCATGTCACATAAAAAGAATGTCGCCATGGTATAACTAGGGCATTTGACTTATCAAAGTGAATCATGGTTCAACATCCAGTTCCTCTAGCAGTCTTAGTAAAAGAAAATCACATAAAATCAGAAGTAGTTACTACATTCTGGGTTCTTTCCTTACTTTCAAGATAATATAAAATAAAATTTCATTGCAGCAATCATTTTTAAATCCTGCTACATATTTTGTATGTCAAAATGCTGTCATTTTCAAAAGAGAAATACTACTTGTACAGCTCATGTTGTTGTACTATTTTATTCATAAAAACACTAAGAGTGAGCTGAGTATGTAGCTCAGTTGGTAGGATGCTTAAATTGTGTCCTATGTTATCTCTCTTCTGGGGTTTCTAACACCAGATCCTTATACATAAGTAAAAGTGGGTAATTGGTCAGTAAAGATAACACTACATTGACTGATATAGCTATAGGTATAGCTTGAAGTATCAATCTCTATTTTCCTCAGTTCTAAGATTTATGAGAAAGAACAAATATCTGTCTTTTAAGTACATTAAAATGTACATTAACTCACTATGTAATTTAGTACTGTAAAGTTATATATATATATATATATATATATATATATATATATATATATATACAAAGAGAGAGAGAGAGAGAGAGAGAGAGAGAGATGAGAGAGAGAGATTCAAGCTTACCATCCCTAAATATGTTTTGCAATTAAACTATAATTTAATTTCAGATTTTGTAAATTTGGTATATGTAGAGTATAAAAAAAAAAAAGCTAAGAGTAGAATCATGAACATCAGAGGCTGGGATAGTTGCTCCCAAAGCACAGAGTTGAAGTGTTGCTTAGAGTTCTGGAGGGCATAAAGGCTGTGATATGCTTCAAGTAGAAAACACGTTGTTTTATAAGCTTTGTTCAAAGCATAAAGTACAAGCTCTTAGCTGTGAACTTGATACTAATGAGGTAACAATGTACTGAATAAAGATCTGGTCTCTTTATAACAAAGTATTCTGTTTATATTAAAAGTATCTAGTATCTCTACAATAGATATAGTAACTTTTACCAATATCATTCCAGACAATTCTAAATGATTGTCAATTTACAATGGAAATAAATGCATTTGGTTGAGTCTGTATATTGAATATTGTTCAAGTGGGAGGTTTTCTACTTAACTGCCACATAGAATTACATGTTTATTATTGGATAAATAATTTTGTGGACTCATTTAATGTTTGCATAACACAATATTTAAGAGAAAATAAGTATTTTATGACAAATATTACTTAGAACACCTGATATATTGTGATAACAAAAATTATGACAAGTTTTAGATTTTTCCCTTATTATTTCTAATTTTTTTCATGGATACTTTACCACCTTTTGCCTCCCTATTAAGGATAATGCTCTCCAGTTCTTCCTACCTCATGCATCACGGAAATGATCCGATTCAACATTTTCATGCTTACGTGTTCCTTTCATCCCTGAAATCCCATCTTTCTACTTGAATAGCATCTAGTTAGAATTTGAAAATTTTGTACAAATATTTACAAGAACAAAATATAGTAAAAAAAACTTTCAGAAGATCTTGTCAATGTTTTTTAAATATACCCAGAAGAGTAATTGAGAGGGCAGACATAATGGAAAATAACGGGGTGAAAGATATTTGTAACTATTCATTTAAATGCCAATGAGTCATGCAATTTCAAATTAGAGCTGGGTCACAATTATGTATCATTCATTCTCCATGTCCATTTATGTATTAGTTTAACAAAAACTTAAAATGTATCTTCCATGACTTTTGGTCCTTGGTGTTTGGAAAAATAGAAAATATCCTACCAAGCAAGGTTTTACCTTTAATTTATTGTTTCCAGTAACATTACATGTTTACTACATATGATTTTTGAGAAAAAAAGTCTTTGGGAAACATGTGCCTCTCAACCTGGAAAAAGAAATGATGATCTAACATTTCTCTTGCTTCAAAATCATAATAATGAATATATATTTTATTCATTATGATATAATTTTTTTCTTCTTGTCTTTATATTATTAGCCTATATTTCTATCAAAGATAGTCTGTCAGCTTTCACATTCCCTGATGTTACTTTCTTTCTTCCAATAGAATATTACCTGACATTAATCTTAAAAATTCCTACTTTGAAAATGTTGTATGTAGGAAAGCCAAACAATCAAATGTGTTAAAAAAAAATATGTTGGTAATGCTGATCATGGTCCACATCTTTAATGCCACCACCTGGGAGGCAGATACAGGTGGATCCCACTGAGATTGAGGGCAGCCTGGTCTACATACCTAGTCCCAAACCAGTTTGGGCTAAGAGATACCTTTTCCCCAAAAGACAAAAAATATGGTCAATAATAAAATAGGCAATGACAACAAATGAAGTTCTTCTACCATATATGGCAACATATGATCTATGTGGAAGTAGGTATATGGTACCAGGTTGTAAATTATAAGAAATATAAACTGCTGATCCGGTTACTAAAACAAATAAAGGTGAGTTACTAATGTGACTAACACTAATTCAAAAGAAATGATTGATGATTCCTTCAAGACTACTGAAGATCTATGTTGAACTTATTCACTGCTACATTCCCTCCCAATTGCAGGATGACTAAATGTATTTTGACACATCATGAAGGTCTATAACGTGGGAGAGTGATATGAAATATTCTTTTTTATGTGTTTTCATATAAACGATATACGTTTAAGGCGTCTAAGGTGTTCTTTTTTGGACAGAGGCATCTCACTAAGTGTATGCCTCTCATCTAATTAGTAACATTGTATCATGTATTCACTCCAACATATACCACTGACAGGGGGAATGCTTCCATGTTGATTGGCTTGTGGGATGCTGGATGTTGTGTCAGAACCCACAATTGCCAGATCATAGTAAAAGCATATGGTTGCTCATCAGAGGGTGGATTTTGTGTGTGAGGAAGGAAAAGCTTGGGAGTCTGATAGCCAGCACGCAGTATTGTCTATAAGAATAAAGCTGTTTTACTTTGTTTTATATCTACTTTCTATTTTAGTCTCAGTTTGATTTATGGTCTGAAAACTCTAGGCTGCTATAATAACTTGAATCCTCACAATTCTGTAGAAAATCTTGCTAATTAAATTGACATGAACATGAAGTAAAAAATGAACATCTAAACATAAAAATTTATTTCACATTTTTCTGTTGTTGATCTCATATGAGAAAAGTTGAAAGATTTTGACAGCATCACCCATGATCATTTGCATATGTTAAATGTAATTTGAGATATTATCCATGTAAGAGTATTTATGGATTTCATTAGAACATCATCATTAAAAGTGTTATAATACTTTACAAAACATTTAAGGGTGACTAAGAAATCCCTTAGGCCATATGAAAGTTTACAATTTAATTTCAAAGGAAAATATTTCACAAAGTTGTTAATCTCAAATATGGCTCAGCGATTAAGAGCACTGGCTATTCTTGCAGAAGATCTGAGTTCAAGTCCCGGCACCCAAATGGTGGCTAACAATTGTCTGTAGCTCCAGTTCTCGGGGATCTGACGCCTTCTTTCTCCACGTGCACTGCATGACATGGGTGCACTTACACACAGGCAGGCATAACCCTCATACACAGAAAATATAAATAAATAAATAAATAAATATTTTTAGATTTTAAAAGTCCATATTTACTCAAATCCAGTTTCTTTTTGTAAACTGGCAGTAACAATGACCCTCATATCCTGTGATGTCTTATGATATCCTTCAAATTAAGCAGACATGAGCAAACCCAACTTGCCATACTTGGTTTTGACTAGTTTATAAGTCCATAATTATATCAGATAATTAAGTGACACAACTCTTTCTTAAGAACTTTATTAGCTAAATGATCTATTGTATTAAAGGGCTTTTCTACTCACTTCAGTGAGTGGGCTAGGATTCTTTCTCTCTGTTTCATATTGTTATTTGTATCTCACCTCAAATCTCAAGAAATGGAATTTATTTATGGTTTTTTGGTATTTTTTTGAGACAGGGTCTCCCTGTATCCCCAGCTAGCCTAGAACTCTCTATGTGGACCAGGCTGGCCTTGAACTCACAGAGATTCCCTCGCCTCTGCCTTCCAAGTGCTGGGATTAAAGGGGGGGGAAGAAAAAATGCAAAAAAAAAGAAAAAACAAACCTTAAAAAATTTGCAAAAAAAGAGAGATGTACTTTTTCTCTTAATTGAAAAGATATTTAAAATTTTACTTTTGGCAATTTATTTCCTATAAATATTAAATCAATAAATAAATTAAAGATACTGTCTATTAAATGTAGATGATTTGCTTTAATAAGGAAAATATAAAGTGTTTTTTAATAAGTAAATTTACAGTGGAGAAAATGCAATCAAACTGGTGTGCTTTGAAATATTTTCATAATAATGAGATTTGGAAGGTAAAAAAATGATGACTGTCATGTCCTAAATTTATTAAAAAATAAAATAAAATTATTTTATGTATTGGCTAATTACTTGGAAGAAATTTCTAAAACACTAAGCCATAGAAATGTTTTCTAGGAAAGAATTCTAGACTATTTTGTGAAAAATTATAAAAATAAGATTACTAATCAATTGCAAAATTAACTGGATGACTGGAAAGAATATGGGAAATGATCATTCAAATTTCAGCAAACTAACTTCCATGTTGGACAATGTGATTGGTGGGAATTGCTATGATCACAATACATTTTATAGAAGCATAAAAGTTTTGAGGAAAAAATAAAATTCTTATGAAACCTTTATTTGGTATTTTTTACTCATAATTTTCTAGTGAAAATAAGTTGATATAAATCAGTTCTAAAAATCAAATGTGTAACATAGAATAATTTTCATAAATAATGTTAAATACTTCAGTATTATATATGAAAAAATTGACTATATTAATTGAACTAATTTGCTGTTTACCTTTTTTGCTAACTTGACACAAATTAGAGGCACCTGAGAAGAGAGGACACTCTTGATGAGGCACTGCCTCCATCTGCCAAACCCGTAGGCACTCTATGGGCATTTTCTTCATTGTTGATTAATGTAGAGTCCAGGACACTATGGGTGCTTCCATATATATGCAAGTGTGTCTGAACTGTATGAGACAGGTAGCTGAGCAAGCCATAAAAACAAGTCAGTAAGCAACAATCCTCGTAGTCTCTGCTTGAGTTCCTGCCTAGGCTTCCTTCCATGGGGAACTGTAACCTGCAACAGACATAAACACTTTCCTCCCTCAAGTTGGTTTTGGTCAATGGTTTGACATAGGAACTAGAAGCAAACTAGACTACTAAATTATCAAAAACAATGTCGATCTCTCAAGTTCATTCACACATGAATATATAGCATAGAGCACTTTTGACTCTTAAGTACTGTTTTAATTTGAAACATAAGAATTTCATCAGTGGTAAAGGAATCCCATTCCATCAGGGAGAAAAAAAATGTATTTTTGTCACTTTCCAAGTAGAAATATTTAAGATCCTCTGGGAAATATCAAAGAAAAAATTTAAGTGTTGAAGATATTCTGAAAATTTTAGAGTTTTTATTCCATAGATGGAATAAAATATAAAATATAAAATAAAATATAAAAATAAAGACAGTGATGTCCTTATTTGTGGAAAGAAAACTAAATCCAAATCTACGAAGTGAATCAAGCACTTCCTTCAGATCAGCTCATTGGTGTCTGAGAACAAGGGTGGCTGTGAACAATAGTGGCTGTGGCTTGTATGTCTGCTAATTGAAGTGACAATACACAAGCAAAACTACTCAAGCAAAAATCTTCAATTTACTTTAAAAAGGAAGAATACTTATTGCTTCCTATTTTGAGGATGAGAACTGGGAGCCTAAGAAAGACAGAGAAATCATGTAGAATTTTACCTTGGTGAGCTATAGAATCCCCACCATTTAAAGAACTAAAGAACTACCACTCTCCTTGGATATATGCGAATAAACTTGATCCAGATTTGAAAACATTTTAATAAAAAAATTTATTCCCTTTGCCAGTCGTTATTTATTACTTTTTGCATGCACTCTACAGCTCTCAATGAATGGTCAGTATTGTCCTTCAAAATTCTCTTTTCTCTTTAGTCTAGAATAAAAAAACATCACGTCCTTTATAATCAGAAGCATTCTCTATTTTTCCCTGAGTCAACCAATATACATCTTATTACTTAGAGACAATGAATAGAGTCTTGGTCATTAATTATAACTGTTAGGCAAAGTCACAACTATTTCACAGAGAAGACTAAATCCTGGCTAATTTTCAACAGGTTGTAATTTTGGTATACTGCTCAATCTTGGAGTACATATAACCCAGGATTCTATAATAGCACAGTTCCCATACACAATTTCTCCACGTGAGAGAAATTAACATGTTTATTAACAGACTTAAGTATCAAGCCATTCAGTAGGAAAGAAGAAAAAATTTAAATTTAAAATATGTTTCAAAGTCAATATTTCTGTATGCTATCATACATAAACATTATCTAGATTTTGAATGAATACCAATAAATGAATTTCGTGTACTATTAAAGTAAGGATTATATAAACATCTTAAAAATTCTTATGGGACCAACATAATTCCAATTTTTCTTATTGTGGAAACAAAAGATTGTCAGGTTAATGGTTTACTCTGATTA
Organism: Rhizomys pruinosus; assembly: GCA_009823505.1. NCBI lineage: Eukaryota > Metazoa > Chordata > Mammalia > Rodentia > Spalacidae > Rhizomys > Rhizomys pruinosus. The sequence continues at coordinate 1,683,531 of VZQC01007215.1, forward strand.
ATCATAAACTTATGATTTTCATAACATTAAGAAGATAGCCAATAGTTTGGGTGATGAGTAAATATGCATACATTTAGAAAAAGTATATTCAAGCATAGACATGAGTATACCTTTATGATACATAATTCTCACAAGTCAGAGATCTAGTTATTTTCATTAAAACCTAAAGATTACTGCAGAGGGAGAGGCAGGTGGATCTCTATGAGCTCAAGGCCAGCCTGGTCTACATAGTGAGTTCCAGGCCAGCTAGTGCTATAGAAATACCCTGTCTCAAAAAAGACCATAAATCTCCCCCCGGAAGATTAAACTAGTTTGTTTGCCATATATTTACCTAAGTTATGTGCAGTTGAAAAGTTATTATGATTTTGAGGTTGTTTTAGAGAAAATATGTATTTTATTGGGGGTAGCATATTTTATTCATTTATGCAGTTATTTAGATAGACAGCCTTTGAAACTAAGTTCCCTCAATTTGATAGAATTTTTTTTTGGTGTTTTTGAGATAGGGTCTCCCTGTAGCCCCAGCTGTCCTGCAACTAACTCTGTAGACCAGGCTGGCATTGAACTCACAGAGATCCGCCTACCTCTGCCTCCTGAGTGCTGGGATTAAAGGTGTGAGCCACCATGCCCGGCAAGTTGATAGATTTTTATAATGTATTTTGCATCTACAGAAAGGATTACACACACAATCCAGGAAATACATTTTGGAATTACACACAGATTTGTAAACCCATAGATAAATCAAAGTTCTAACTTTAATTCTATAATTTTAGCTGTGGGGAAAGAATCAATGAAGAAAGAAAATATTTGGTGCAAATGAAGGAGCTATTCTACCAGAGGGAATGAGATCGTCATTGATTTGAACTAAAAAATAAACAGAACAAAGATAAACCAGGGTTTTTTGTTGTTGTTGTTGTTGTTGTTGTTGTTGTGACTTACTTAAAAGAGATTGGATTTCTATAGAACATTAATCTGTTTAGAAAAATCCCCAAATTGTCAGACTCTAGAATCAAATTTGACAGCCTTTGCTGTCAAAAGTGAGGAATAACTTATTGGTGGCAAATGAACCAAAACAGAAATACAAAATTAATAGAGAGGAAAATTAAAAGCAGAAAAAAAGGAACCATCAAAACTTTCTGGGTGTTTTGGAATCACATATCCAGGATCTATCATTTAAAAGGTATGAAAATTGATGGGGCTATAACAAATGAATCTGTTGAACATCTCAATGGCTTCTGAAACAGTGAGGCCTTCCCAAACAGGTGAAATATTGAAAATCAGGAACACGTGATATGAAGTTAAGGAACAATAAAATATTTGGTTTAACTTATGAATACACGAGCAGATGTCATACTTAGTATTCTACTTATACTTATGAATACATGAGCACATGTCATACTTAGTATTCTACTACCTGTTCACTGGCTATAAAATAGCAGGTAGTAGAATACTAAGTAGAAGTACTTAAATTAATTTGTAAATTGAGGTAAATGTGGTTTTATTTTAACGAGAGAGGAAATTCAATTAATCTTATACTAGGGTATGTTCACTGAGCATATTTAAGCATGTTATAAACAAGCTGAAAGGCCAGTGTAATGTTAGCATTAGAAAACTAAGCCAGTGTCTTTTAGATCAGGAATATTTTCTTTTGAAATCCATGTTTATTTTTCTATAATATTAGTGTCAAGTAGATAGAGTTTCTTCAAAAAGATGATCAGTTATTTCTGTGAGCAGGTTTCTATTAAGATCATGTACATTCCAAGGCCTAGTAGAGGTCTGGTGGCACTAATGATGTAACTAAGATCAGGAGTAAGGGGGTGGCTGCCTGACTAACAAGACTGTAGAAGGAGCTAAAGTACAAAGGTATGTTCATTTGCACATATACTGAGCAGGGCTCAAGAGAACAAAGGTTGATACCATGACCGGGAAAGGAACCATCAGAGCTGCACTAGACATGGGAAGTTGATTAGTCCCCACTTGTGATTCTCAGGTCTGAGTAATAGGTGGTTCATCTGCTTGAACAATGCTATCCGTTGTATCTTTGGAAGGAGAGAAAGTATGGCCATTGTGGAGTATTTTAGATTGATGCTTTTTGAAGAGGAAATTTCCTATGGTTATTCCTAATGGAACTAACTAGCTAAAATACTAATGAAAAGATTTTATTGGCTTTGAGGATTTAAGGACTTGAGAGATGATGAGGAGAGCTTGGGGCTCCCTAAGCATATTGCATCACATTTCAAAATCATTATGGTAAAGCGGAAGAGAAAAAGTGAGCTGCAGTAGGAAAGCTCTAAAGGCAGTGGTGATCAGAAACATGGACGGGGTGAAGAAAAGGTCTTGTAGTCGGTGTGAACTTAACAGAGTAGAGATTATTCATTAAAATTGAAGAGTGATGAGAGAAATAAGAAAAAATACACAAAGTGGGAATTATGGACATGCTTATTTTATTTACTATTTATTCTGTGCCTCAATGTAAGTGAAAGGTCTTGAATCTTTAACTATTAGGATTTTTCCTGTGAAAAAGGTATATTTTCTCCTCTCTTTGGATACTATTAAGATAAGTAATAACTGTAACAAACTATAGATATGATGCCTTAATAAATATTCCTATAAAATAATAATATAAGCTATTCTCTGCCATTAGCGGTTTTAAGTGATTATTAGTTAATGATTGGTGGATCTCTATATTGATAAAATTGCAAACACAATCATCAACCTCACTCTAAGATGATACATCTAATCTACTTAAAAAAGCATGTTTGATAGATGGAATAGAGTTATCAATAGTTGAAAATGTCATACTGAAAAAATTGAAGCATATGGATTAACTAGACAGGACACACTTTAGCTTCCTCTGTTCCTTCTGTCAGGCAAATGGTCCTCTCTGTATTTCTCAGAGCAAAGGGAGCTGTGTTGGTCTTTGGATAATTCATAAGAGGGTTTCAAGAATGAAGAAAAATGTTTCAGAATTGTGCTTAGGGCCCCTAGAAAGCACCCACATGGCGGCTGAGAACCGTCTGAAACTCCAGTTCCAGGAGAACTCCAGTTCCAGGGGAATCCGACACCCTCTTCTGACCTCCGCGGCATTGCACAACACGGGTGCACAGACTTGCATGCAGACAGTACATTCATACACATACAGAAATAAATAAAATTAATAAAAAAATTTTAGAAAGCTGCACTCATAGAAATCCAATAAGGACTATTTGCCACATAATGATCACTGAAACATAAGTGTATAGAAACCTCATCGTTACAATGTTTATCTTTTGTATTAGTTACTTGTCTTGTTGTCATGACAAAATGTCTGGGGGAAAAAAAACAACTTAAAGGAAGCTGGAGAGATGGCTCAATGCTTATAAGCACTGGCTGCTTTTGCAGCGAACCTGAGTTCTGTCCCCAATACCCACGGGACTTATTCTCTTCTTCTAATTATTCCAATTCTATGTTCCATTACAGGGTATTTTAATGATACACCCTCCAAAAATATCACAAGTCATCGTTCATGTCTCCAAGTATTTTCTAGAACGACAACTCTAAAGGGGAGTTGAGGCAGTAGAGTTGGGTGGAGAGTAAGATCCAGTGCATAAAGCTGAAAATTTACCATTTGAGAAAAACCTTTTGGCATAGAGAAAAGGTGGGAATAACGCAGGTACATCTTGTTAGAATTGTCTGGTACCAGAGGATGACCCATAGGTTATTATAATAATAAAATGGACATCCCTGGGTGGGGACTTAAAATGTTAATGAGGCATTTGATAAAGGCACAAGAAGAGCTGCATATAACAGACAAAACATGCTTGAGAAAGTCATCACTGTGCAAAAGTGATTCCCCAGTGATGTGAATATAATATAAATGTTCTCTGTTTTTGTCGAGTACGGCCATTGAGCTGCTGGTGTTTATTTCTTCTCTTCTTATGCCCAATTCTTTTGGAAACATATTCTTTCTTAATTATCTTGTTTTTCTTACTGCTATCTGTGTAACTCTGTGCAAGTTCATTGCTCAAGAACATGAGAACCTAGTGAATTTCACAGTTGCCAAGAAAACCCCAGAATTTGCCAATATCACAAAGACATCATCGTGCTATTTTTTTCAACTGATAAATCAAAACGATAATAGTGGATTGCTTTTCTAGATGGATGCGAAAATTAAACAAAACAAAACAAATGTTGGCGAGAATGTGGAGAAATTAGAACCCTAATGGGAATTTAAAAAGTGCCCTAGATCCTTTGGAAAACTTGCACCAAGAGACACCTTGATTGTTATGCTTGACTGGATAGGAATTAACATATATGAAAAAGTGTTTGCAATCTGCTGGGAGAGCTATGGGGATGAGGAGAAGGGAGCAGTTTAAATTTGATTGAGAAGTATTATGTGAAATGAACAAAAACTCAAGAAAAATATTCAAGATGAATAAAATAAATAGAAAAGAAAGAAAAAAACCCTAAAATACATCAATCCTACTTCTGCATATTTATTTAATAGAAATGACATCAGAATCTCCATTATCATCAACAACATTAAGATCAGCTCTCCCATACTTCTTGCACCACTGTTCACAATACCAAGATTTCTAAAGTCTAAACATGTATTGACAAATAAAAGGATAAAGAAAACATGATATATATATAAAAACATATACATGTTTATTCAGTATGATATTATTCAACCTTTAATTAAAAGATGTTCTGCAGTGTTTGAGAACATAGACAATCATCAAGCCAATTATGATACCTAAAATTACCTAGTCACAGGCAAGCAAATACTAAATGACTTCACTTATAGAACAGACCTAAGGGGCTAGAGAGACAGCTAAGTGGTTAAGAGCACTGACTGCTCTTTCAGAGGACCCGGGGTTCAATTTCCAGCACTCACATGGCAGCTAACAACTATCTGTAACTCCAGTTCCAGAGGAATTTGACACTTTCTTTGAAACTCCTCAGGCATTGCATGACATGGCTGCACATACATACATGCAGATAATATACACGTAAAAATAAAAGTAAATAAATAAATAAGTAAACAAATGAGTAAAAAAATAAAATGTTTTTTTAAAACATGAGATCTAAAAATAATCAAAGCCAGAGACTAAGGTTGACATTGCTTTCTAGGGGGTGAGGGACTGAGGAAATGACTTACTAATAATTATGCATAAACTTTCAGATAAGTGAAATAAGTGTTTTCTAGAGATCTGCATATATTATTGTAATTATCCACAATTGCCTTTTAAATTTTTTTGGGGGGGGGTCTTTTTGAGACAGGATCTCCCTGTAGCCTCAGCTGTCCTGGAACTCACTCTGTAGACCAGGCTGGCTTTGAACTCACAAAGATCCACCTGCCTCTGCCTCCCAAGTGCTAGGATTAAAGGCGTGCACCACAACCCCCAGTTTGCCTTTTAAATTTTATTCAGAGTGTAAATACCTCGTTAAATGTCCCTTAAGCAATTAAATACAATTTAAACAAAGAATGAAACAGATGAGAAACCAGAAGATAAAAGGTCCAAGAATCATTTAGAAAGGAAGGGTATAAAAGAGTCATGTGTGATATTGTGGAAACGAAGAGAGAAAAAAAAAAAAACTTCAGAGTACAGATTGATCAGTTCTGTGTGAACTGCTGCTGAGATGTAAGTATGATGAAGGCTGAGAATTACTTTGGATTTAGCAGCATAGTAATCAAAGGTGACCTTGACCAGTATACTTTTCAACAGACTTGTGGAGGCAAAGGACTGATTGAAATATATTCAGATGAGAAAAGGAGAGAAGTTAAAGTAATTAAAGAAATTTAAAGTAAGTTGCACTAATGGGATGAGATAATACTTAACCATGATGGGATTTCCCATCATGAGAGGTTTTCTTTTTGGATGGGAGAAACAATAGACTATTTATATGACTTCAGGAATATTCAAGACAAGAGTAAACTGATGATGGTGGAGGGAAGAGAATTCTGGAATTGATATCCTTTAGTGAGCTTTAGGAATAGCTACATGGCCTTACAATGCACAATGGTCAGGTACTGGAAGGGACACAGCTAAGAATTCATTTTGATATCGCTGTAGCCTATCTTAAATTACAGTCACCGTGATTGTCTATGAAGGACTGTAGTTGATTTTTACTTCATAGTTTCCCAATATATACTTAATAGACACAACCATTAGACTGATTTGTGGAGCTTTAAGACCAAACCAAGAGTATGTCTTGACATAAAGAAGCTTGAATGCAGTCACCTTTGTCCTAACAAGTACATAAGCATCTAATTCTGACTCTAAATCTTGAGGATCCACTTGGATTTTTCCAGATCAAAATTCTGTAAGTCTCTCAATAAATTGGAGCTCTTGATCTGTCTGTGCATTTTTATTTTTCAGGCTCACTTGGAACTGACTTTCATAAATTGCAATTGGGTTGTTCTAGACCTCTACATAATCAAATTATAGAACTAAGGATGTAAAATGATAAAACCAAGAATATAAAGTTAAGACAAGGATCAATGCTATAAACTTTAGGCTGAGATCTACTAAAAATGTACACAAAGTACTATTCAGCAGGAAGAACACTAAGAGGACACCCTGAGAAGACACAGATGACTTTACTATTTAGTGAAGAGAAAGGAAACACCAGTTAGAGATAGCAAAAAGGACATTTTAGTGGGCTAAAATTCAGTTAGAGGTTCCGAGATCCTTTTCCTTAGTTTTTGTTCTTCTGGTTCCTGTTTATGAATACCCGATCTTTCAAAAGATTGTCTTTGTAAATAGCTCAGAAGAGCTTTCTTGCATATAAAAAAAGAGAAATGCTATATTTTTCCAATTTGTGGCCTTGCTGAAGTAACTTCAGGTTTTACCTAGTCTTATTTGTACAATGATGTAATGATGATAAGTCAGTAAGTAAATACTGAAAACAAGTACCAACATAGTTTCCATGTGAAACATTTTGGGGTTTTTTTCATGCTTTTTTTTTTCATTTTTGTATGAAAGAAAATGTGAGAATGAAACCAATACCTTTAAAAGAATTGGTCCAAGAAATATCTTCTCTTTAACAAAAGAATGTAGATAAACCAAGTATTTTACCGGTCAAGTCCAATACTTTATTCGTCAGTAATCATATCATGGTCCTGGCACAATTGTGCTCAGCCACTTATACCCATTATAATAGAAATTCAGCTTGCTCCTCAACAATCCCTTCAGTCTTCATAGGGAAGATAGTTAACAAATACCCAGCCTAGATTTGAAGATCAAACTATTCCCTTTTGACAGAGTTCCAAGAGTTTGTAGACATTACACCTTCCTTCACTGCTCAATCAATAGGTTATTCTTGTTTTTTCTTAGAGTTGACAACCAACAATATTAAACAGTGAGACTTGCCATTCCTGTTAGGTGAAAAAGGAGAAATTTTCTTCGTATTTTTAGTGACTTTAGTATTGTCATACCAACACGAGTAACTGCTACAGTTCAGACATGAGAAATAGTGTCAATGTAGGATTTTGGCCACTCAAACTAACTTCAGATTGTAGAAACTGAACACATTTCAGGGATCTTGTATATAAAGGTATGTTGCGACACTATTGATAACAACAAAGTTATGGAACCACACTAGGTCTTCAACATGAGAATAATGGAAAAAAATGTGGTCTAGATACAAAATGAATTTTTATCAGTCATAAAAAAGAATGAAGTTATGTATTTTACCAGAAAATGAATGTAACTGGAGATAATCATATTAAGCCTGGCTGAGAATGACAAATATAATGTTTTTGTTGTTTTGGGTTCCAAGATTTTATATAGACACACAAAATCATATATGCCTCTATGCCATGACAATACAAGCGAAGCTATCTAGTGAAACGAAGCAAACTAATGGGGGTTGATGAGAAAGGAAAGGGTAGGGTACTGCATATTATATACTTGAATGTTCAATGCACATTATATACTTGAATGAAGATATTTTCATTTAATCCAGTGCCATGTAGAATGAATACACTACAATGACATATCTTTACAAAAGAACAAAGAAATTAATCATGATTAAAAATATCTCCACAGATATAGCATCCAAGAAACAGAGGCTTCTCATTTTCTAATCCTCAAGATCTGTTGGTACATTTTCTTAGCAGGAGTTCCAGAGGCACCACATTAAGGTCGAAAAATCCATTTGAGTAGTCAAGAGGGCTGGATTTTATTTCCTGCTTTAGAACTAACTCATGGTGCAACTTCCGAGAAGTCATATAACACATTCAAGTTGTACTCCTTAGTAAGACAGATGCGGGAGTTTAATTAGATGATGTCTAAAATCATTTTCAGTGCTAGTAGTCAAGAAATCTATTCATCTTTTACATAAATGAAAAATATATGCTGATTTCCTTTTAAATTAGTGCAAGCAAAATCCAAACCCTGTAAAATCATTTTAAACCATGTGTTGTGACAGCATCTGTGTTTCATTTGCATTTATAGATGTATATTTGTGCAGTATATGCAACTTATATAAATCATAAAGGAATGCTTGACATAATGCCTGTGGAGAAAGTAGACCTGCTCTGCCTGCTCAAGAAAAGCCATCTCATTCAACTTGTTTTAGAGTACATTCAGATGGAATATATTTCTGTAATATAAACTTATTTCAGACTTAGATTCAGATGGAATGAGTCAAATGTAGATTCCATAAATTGATGGGGAAAACACACATCCACAAATAGAACAGAAAATTTCAATAGTAAAGAGAAATGGAATTCCTTGTCATCTGTTCATAAGTCAATAAAGATATTCTAACATTTTGTTTCCTACTTTATATCATACAAATCGTGATACCTAGTAACCTCCATTTAAAATGGCAAAGATAAAACCTATCAGAATCATTTTCCTAAACTATAACATGCCCCGTGTCTATGAGGGACCCAGATAGTGTGAAATATATATGCACAGACCTAGACCCAATGTATAGTTTCAAGTTTAACTAGGTTGATTTCATGATAGCTCAGTCAAGTCACAGACGATCCAGAGATGCTTAAATGAGAATTATGTATCGTTTGAATCCACTGAGTTTTCAGATGCTGTATGCTAGGCAGTAGTACTGTGGAGGTGGCAAAATATTAGATAAATATAATAAAAGTGTATACAAATAAATAAAACAATAAAAGTATACACAAATAATTAGTTCTTCATGCCTGAAGCAGTAAGACAAATTATCCAGTCTGATAAAACAAATATTTCATGTGAAGACTTTTCACCAATCAGAGCTAAGTCCAATTTGGGTGGAAGCATGAAGAAAAAGAATTGATTAAATATTTAGAATAATATTTAATTAATAATAATAAATCATCTTAATAAAGACAATAAATTAACAATAAACATTAGCACTACATATACCTAAGCTAATATTAAAGGAGTTTAAGTTATGAACACATGGTATTTTAAAAGTACCTCTAATAAGATATGTCAAAACAGAAAGAAAAACATTTCTGGTATAAAATATCATAAACAGGGCTGGAGAGATGGCCTAGCAGTTAAGAGCGCCGACCACTCTTACAGAGGACCCGGGTTCGATCCCCAGCACCCACATGGCGGCTGAGAACCGTCTGAAACTCCAATTCCAGGAGAACTCCAGTTGCAGGGGAATCCGAGACCCTCTTCTGACCTCCACGGCATTGCATGACACGGGTGCACAGACTTTCATGCAGACAGTGCATTCATACACATACATAAATAAATAAAATTAATAAATTTTTTTAAAAAATATCATAAACAGAACAGATAAAGCCATTTTTGGGATAACAAAATTATTCTGAGTAATAAATGAGAAGAATCTATCTTCCTCTGGATTTATTTCACAGTCTATCTGACATGATTACGTAAAAATGAGACAATTTCAAATTATACTTCTTTGAAAAATCTAAAACAAAAAGCATGTACATTTAAAAGGAAAAATATGCATAGATAAAATAATCAAAGATAACAGGTAAATGCTACTGGTTCTTTTTCATTCTCACAAATTTCTCTGGACTTGTTTTGAGATGTTTATAGATTTTAACATCAGCCTAGTGTTAAATATTTTGGTTTTCAAACTTTGAATGACTTGCTCTCAGTATTGAAATCAAAGGCACATTAGTTAGAAATATAAACTATATCTCACTTATACATTTGCTGGTAGGGCAAAACTTTATGATGGGGTCCACTAAGATATAAATGTCGCCGGGCGTGGTGGCGCACGCCTTTAATCCTAGCACTTGGGAAGCAGAGGCAGGCAGATCTTTGTGAGTTCAAGGCCAGCCTGGTTTACAGAGCGAGTTCCAGGACAGTTGAGGCCACAGGGAAACCCTGTCTCAAAAAGCCAAAAAAAAAAGTCTAACTCATCATTTGAAATTTTTATTAATTAATATTGAAATAGGCCTTGACCTGGGAGAAAGCATTTATAGAAATAAAGCAATTTCAGGAAATCAGCGCACCCTGGAGGGTTTCTCGAAGAATACACCATGCCAGGCCTTGTGCTCTATTGGTATCTCTACTTTTCCTATTGAAATTCCTCATAGTTCAGTTTTCATATTTACTGAGGCTATAACTTCCAGGGATATACTTCTTGCCTTTCACCATACATATCTGATCATTTGTCAAATCTTATATCTAAAATAAGCGTCTATATTTCCTATAACAATCTTTGCGCTGACATCATTTTCTTTCATGGTTTATTGTAACAAACTATTGTAAAAGATTATAAAAAAGATGGTCACAGTACCATCCACTTCTACGAGACACTGGAACTTGTGCTCATTTCCAAATTTTATGAGTTACTTGTCTCATCCCTCTGACAGAATACATAACAAAGGCAACTGAGAAAAGGAAGAGTTTATTTTGGCTCACAGAGGGCACAGTTCATCATGGTGGGAAGTCGCGATGGAAGTAGCTTGAGATAGCTCAACACTTTCCATGTTCAATGAAGAAGCAGAAAAGGACGAATACTCACAGGCAGCTAACTTTCTCCTGTTTAATCAGTCCAGGACCCCAGCCTAAGGAAAGCTGCCACCAGCATTCAAGGTGGGTCTTCCCACCTCAGTTAATCTGCATAATCCCTCGAAGTCATGCCCACAGGTTTATCTTCTATGTGAGTCTTGATCCTGTCAAACTCACAATATTAATCATCATAGCTACCACATGGATATGCTAGCCTTATGATATGTTTTGACTAAGAATCTCATATAATTATGTGGTATTGTCTCTGAGCCGTGACCCTTAAAAGCTTCTATTTTCCCATTCCTTCCGTCATGTAAAAAAGGTCAGACTAAATTGCTATGCAACGAGGAACACATGGTCCCGGCATCCCTGTTGCGCCCTGCTTCAGCCAACCACTTGAGGAAAAAGTGTTGCACTGGTGATCAATAGCTTACACAAATACACAGATGCATGAGGAGCCCAGGAAATCCTCTCTCTTGCTCTCTCTCTCTCTCTAATGAGAGGTGAATGTTGGGTATCTTTCTCAGTTGCTCCCCCCCCCTTATTTCTAAAGACTGAATCACTCACTAAATGTGAAAATCATCAATTTGGCTAGACCACTGAGCAGTCAGCCCCAAGGGTCTTTCTGGCTCTGATTGCAGGTACACTTACCTTTGGGTGCAGGGGATCCAAACTCAGTAAGTAATAATGATTGTGTGGCAAGCACCTTACAGACTGAGTCATCTCTCCAGCTCCACAAAATAGCTGTTTTAAGCATTAAAGTAGTTCTCATTGTACTGAGTAATTAGCTGCATGGGAAAAATCTAAATTGATCAAGTTAATTCATCCATTTATCTTAATAAGTCTATTCCACTGTGTTGGTAGTATCAAGAAACTGAAGATACAAGATTATAATAGAGCAAGAACAGTTGCAATAAATTCTTTGGGGCTCAAGGTAGGGGCATGGTGTTAGAAAAATAAGAAAAAAATAACAAAGACTATTCTCAGAGTCTTTTGATTTGCATCTTTGCAGCATTTATTTGTTCTTTCTTTCTTTGTATTCTTTGTATACTGAAATCTGAACCACCACTAAAAGAAGATAAGTGAACTCTACTATTTCAGAGCTCATCATAATAAAACAGCACAAATGCATATAGCATGTTTGTTATGTGCCCAACATAAGGCTAACTACTTTCTTGTTATGACTTCATTTAATCCTCATGATAACCTTCAGAGATAGGTATAATTATCATCCTCATTTTACTAATGAGAAAACTAAAGCTTAAAGAAAGCACTTTCACAGGCTCACACAATGAAGGGCAGAACAGTTTTTTGACTTCATCAGATTTTCTCTTTAACCCAGTACTCTTAACCAAGATGCTTTCTCCCTTCCATATTGCAATGTGACACTGGTGGTCAGTAGTCACTGCCTTTGGTCTCTAGTTCCAATAGCTTTAGTATTGGTGTTCCCAATTGCATTGTCCTTGTAACAATGATCCGCTTGATGTATCATAAATCTATTGCATTCTCCATTCTTGTTTTGATTAGGGAGTCTCGCACATTTATCACCTGGGAGCTGTTCATATCCTAAAGCCTGATTCAATTCCCCGAGATTCTGATATAACTAGATTTAGTACGGTTTGTACAACAGGATGGTTAAAGCCACCTTCAAGTGATTCTAATGCAGGACTCAGCTCAAAAATAATTTATGTAAAGGAAAATAGGCTATTAATTCCCCATGTGTTCTTTCTTACCTGTTCTGTAGAACCTTTGCTATAAAAAGTATCTTATAATAAAAAAAAATCAAAGTAGAAAGGGAGGCAATCATTTTAGTGTCCTATCAAAAAATGTGGACATTGTCTGAAATTCTAACATTGGGAAAACTTAAGCAAGTATGTGATTTTGGTTTTCTATCATAGTCTTGTAGATTAAAAATATCCCTGGTGGAGTTAAACTCCTTCATGTATATGTTACAGCTATTTCTCTTCATTCTCCACATTGCTGTCTTCAAGAAAAGATCATATTAGGGAATTGAGAGAAAAAGTTGGCTGACAATTAGAGATATGGAAATGTAGCTTTCAATTATAAGCACTTGAGTAGGCTAGGGAACAGAATAGAGAAAGAAATCTGAGGACTTCTGAAAATTTGTGTGGTAGGAAAAGATGAGATGTAGAGACAACTGGGTTGAGGTGACAGAACAGATGCATGATGGTTGTTGCTTTTTCTCCTATTGTGGAGTGTCATCTTATTTCTTTTTCATAGCATCTACTGCATTCATTTGTGAAATATTCATAAAATATCTATTGAATAAAGTGATGTAAAAATCATGTCCCCTTGGAGGTGATAAAATCTTTTGTTTTGTTTTGTTTTGTTTTGTTTTGTTTTGAGACAGGGTCTCCCTGTAACCCCAGCTGTCCTGGAACTCACTCTGTAGACCAGGCTGGCCTTGAACTCACAAAGATCCAACTGCCTCTGCCTCCCCAAGTGCTAGGATTAAAGGCATGCACCACCATGCCTAGCAAAGGAGGTGATACAATCTTAAACAACTTTTACTCATGTGATAAAACAGAGAAAGTAGGATTGTTTCTTATTTTTTTTTAAGTTCAAGAGCCTGTAATGAATGAACTTTAGATGGCCTAGAATTGTTTTATCTTTCATAATCCACAGAAATATCCTATTTTACTAATTATTTAAATCATGGAATGAAAGCTAAGCCATTGATAAGCACATTTCATTCTGAAATAAAGTGGTGGTGCCCTTGAACCAGAAGAATATACTGCAATTTTTTTGGTGACCAACAAACTCCTTATTAACTAAATATAACAAAGCAAAAGTAAATTCCTGCCTCCAGAAAGTTAACATAGACTAATGGAAGTCTTGACAAATTAAGCAGTACATAAAAGGGAATTTTTCTTTCATCTCAAGTATGTATGAAACACATTCTCCTAAAGAGAGTGAAAATAGGGTATTTTTTCTTATTTAGTAAGACCTAATACCGTTTCTGACCCTGCAGGAAGTTGGTACCTTACAATCAAGGCACCCATGCCAATGACAGCAGGAATTTTTCAAAAGACAAATTATTTATATATTTATTTATTTATTTATTTATTTATTTATTTATTTATTTATTTATTTATTTATTTATTTCTGTATGTGTATGAATGTACTGTCTGCATGTAGGTCTGTGCACTTGTGTCCTGCAATGCCGCAGAGGTCAGAAGAGAGTATTGGATTCCCTTGGAACTGGAGTTACAGACGGTTCTCAGTCACCATGTGGGTGCTGGGGATCAAAGCTGGGTCCTCTGCAAGAGCAGTCGGCACTCCCAACCACTAGGCCATCTCTCCAGCCCAATAGGTAATGTAAACAAATAGCGCTAAGGAGCTGTATGTATTAAGAATCAAAAGGAGACCAAGAGGACCTGGAAAGAGATGAATAATTAGAACAAACTTCCCAGACATCCCTCAAACCTGACTAATATAAAAATATCTCTCCTAATATGTCATTTCAGAAACTCCCAGTTACTTCTTAATCATGCTCTGAAGAAATGAGAATTTTAACTACTCAAAGACATATGTAGAACAGCATCAGAAAACCATTGCAGTTATAAGGTCATGGAATTATAGAATGTTATAAATTCAACAGCTGGTCTTATAAAGTTATCTAAAAAACATATGGTCCAAGTACTCAACGAGTATATGGAGGAATATTTTTTTTAATTTAGATTATAAATTCTTATCCTCAGAGAAACCCTGCTTTCCATTTCATAAATAATGACGTGGAGGGTAAGAATAGAGCTGCATATTAGGAGAGGAGAGAGACACCATTTGATGAGCTATCTTCAATTCAACTAAACAGATCTCTATGCCAGGCCACTGTTGGCTTGAGCACAGTCAGAAGATGTAAGCTAGCTGCTAGAAATCCTCTGCACAAGATGCTTCATGGTAGTTAAGGTAAGTGATGAGGTGACACAGCCCAGGTTCAAGGAATCAGATCCAAGTCAGATAAATAAGACAACTAGACTTCAAGACACCAACAGCATTTGTAAAACAAAACAAACAACAAAAAAACTACTGATACAGCTTCATGTACATTCAAGAGCAAGAGATGTGTTCCATATCAACAATCTTGCACCCAGGGAAGTACAAATTGGTGACTTCCCTTTAAAATTTTGTGCTTTCCCATATCTAGACCTATTATCCACAGGGAGATATTATGTAATAAACAGTTGACATATATATCCTCTTTCCTGGTTTCTCAGATAATGAAGCTAAAGCAGTTAGCAAAAGTCATTTTCCTCGTGACATGTTTTATTTAAACATTACACCAATTGTAATAAGTATAATTCTGAAAATTATCATTTCTGTGTGAAACTACTTACAAGTTCTAGCTGATGTTACCTCTATTTTACAGAGAAATAATCCCATATGAGAAAATAATGAAGCACTAAAAAAAGCAGTCTTTTACACACTGGTAACCCATTTACAAAACAAATAACAATTTGTTTTGGAGTCTAGATTGTGTTGGTGCCTTCGGTTACTGTTCCCACAGTTCTCTCATCTCACCAAGCAGAATTCTCATCCTATTAGAGCCAACCAGTTTCTAGAGGCAGACAATTGTAAGGAATTTTGTAAAAAACAAATGGTTGCTCACACACACTTATTGAGTTGAGGAGAGATAAGAACAAAGGTACCTTGATAACATTCTTACTTTGCCACTAATTGAATTTCAACAAGTCAGTTGCATGTCCTATTTCCTGGTCCAAATTCACCCTAAATACAAGTTTACACTTGCAACATTCTGAACATTTGTATCACTCCCTGAATCATAAATTAAGACCTATTCCACCTGATTTTGGTTTCAAGAGATGTGTCTTAGAGGAGGTGATTAGGGCTTGATGGCAGAACCTTTGTGAATGGGATTAGTACCATTAAAAAGAAGCTCGAGGGAGTTGGTGTGCCCTTGAGCCTTTGGGGACAATACAGTGGATGTCAGAACTACCAGGAGTCACCAGCTCTGCAAATTATCAAGGATTTTGCCTCAAGAAAGATGAAAATGAATTTCTGTTTATATTTTATCCATTCTAAGATGTTTTCATACTTCAGCTAAAACAGATTCTGCTTCTAATTTTGTGACCGTATTAATTTCAAGCAGGTAAAGAAAAAGCATTTATAGTAACCTGTAACTGGAATTCATTGTAACTCCTTAAAAATTTAAAGTGTGCTGGGTGAGGTGGCACACGCCTTTGATCCTAGCACTTGGGAGGCAGAGGCAGGTGTATCTCTGTGAGTTCAAGGCCAGCCTGGTCTACAGAGTGAGCTCCAGGCCAGCTGGGGCTACATACAGGGAGACCCTGTCTCAAAAAGACCCCCCCCAAGAAAAAAACTATGAGAAAGTACATAGGTGGCCACAGTATTATCCATATACTAATGAATAATGTCGAAATAGCTTTCCTTTATTTAATGGGAGGCCAGACAACAAAAATACAACATTCTCCCTCTCTCCATTCCCCCACAAGGTCTCACACACTCTGTAAACCCGGCTTGCCAAGAGGTTTCAAGATCTTCCCTCTTCCATTTCTCCCCTCAGGAGTGATTAGAAGTATGTGCCCCAATACCTGCTCCATTTTTAAGCATTTTTCTTATATGAAAATGTGTACTGTGAATTTCTATAGACAGAGTGAGTACGCAGTATTTTCTAAACTTGTTTGAATATGAAACAGAATTATTCCCAAAATATTTATTTATTTATTTATTTATTACCTGGATGGACACAGTGCAACTTACTATCCAGCATATGATTTCGTGGGAGGGGTGAAGACCAAACTAAAGACATCAGCTTGGCAATAAGCACCTTCACCCACTGACCCATCTCACAAACTCTGGAATCCTTTTTCTGAACATTCAATTAGCATAAAGTTTTGAAAAATGTAAATCAGATATTTTATGTTATGCCTGTACACATTGAGTATTTTGGAAAAAATAGTTTATTTTGTCAAGGATAATTTATTTTGTAGATATGTAAACAATTTTTATAGAATTGAATTTTGCAACTGTACATTTGGAAATGAAGACATTATAATAGCCAAGACTCTTCCTTTTACATCAGTCAAAAGCATAAAGAGGTTTTCCATTTCTGAGAAAATTAGTTTGGAGATTATGTAATGCAAACTATGTCAAATGCTATTGACTTTAACATTCAGTAAATATTTTTCTTCCTAAAATAACTTACAAATACCAGCTATACAGTTCAGTTAAATGATTATACACTTTCATTTTAATTCATGAGCATAAGAAATTGCAACAGTCATAAAATAAAAAGCTATATGTTAAACAAAACCAAAATTACTTCATTTCATATGGTTGGAGAACTAACTAAAATAAACGAAAAATAAGCAGGAACAGCAGAAATAAGAAAAAAAATGACATCACAATAAAAGTCTTAATCCTATAATATCCTTATGGAAACTCAAATATAATAATTACCATTAAACAGTTTTGACTGTTTAGAAATTATATTGTATGAAAATTCCAAACATTCAATAAAAATAATAAAAAGGCTTAAAAGGCTTTACCTAATTTCACAATAAAGAGTAACATTTTCCTTGTAGTTGCTCAGTAATTATTTGTAATCTAAGCTGATAAACATAAAAGGGGATCATTAAACTATAAGACCTCAAGGAGCTATTAATTCTGGGACAAGAATTACGGAAGAGGCTCAGTCACATGGGAGTACAAATGGACATAGACATCAAGATCATTTACAACAAAATGACCATACTTTCATCTGTTTCCTTTATTTCCTCTCTCACATAAATAAGGAATCTTACAGGCCATAAAAATGTACTGAAATATACAAAGTCTGGTTTGTCAGGCATGCTTGTGATCTCTGCATGTGGATGGAAAAGCAGAGGATTAGGACTTTCAGAACAATCTCAGCTATATAAGCAGTTAGATGCCAGCCTGAGCTATATGAGACCTGTTTCAAAAAAACTATCATTTATCTATCATTTATCTATCTATCTATCTATCTATCTATCTTCTTTTCATTCTTTCATTCTTTGTTTCTATTTATCTATGGATCTATCTATCTATCATCTATCTATCTATCTGCAAATGCACTCATACAGAGATACAAAGACACACAGACACAAACACACAGACACACACACACAGCAAAAAATGAAAGTACAATATATTTTGAAATAGATTACTTAATTTCCCTTGAATTAAGTGTTCTCCCATCTCTATATAGAATTAACAGTAATTAGAAACAAATATTTTTGTTGCAGTCTAGCCTAAGAGCATTAAGATTTTCCATGACTTGAGGATCTTTATCTTAAAATATAACCTTTGACACACACCTTTAATATTAGCACTCACTCGGGAGGCAGAGTCAGGCAGATCTTTATGAGTTCAAGGCCAGCCTGGTCTACATAGTGAGTTTCAGGACAGCTGGGGCTACAGGGAGATCCTGTTTCAAAAAGACCAAAGAAAAAGTAACCTTTAAATTCAAATTTTGGAAGCGCTATACCCTTCATGTCAGCATTCCAATGCGAAAAGCTCACTCAAGGGCAACTGTGTTTAGATAAATGATTTAAAATATAGCCTCTGGATGAAAGATTGAAAGAAGGATGAAGAAGACACAGCCTTTTCTTCATACATTTTCTCCTGCTTTTAGTACTGAATGTACAACAAACTAATCCAAGCACAACTTTACATCCTCTTATCACAATCTTTTGTGACCAACTAATTCAGTGCCATGAAGTGCTCAGTATCCTTTGTCAGGCGAGGTTCTAGTTACACAGGACTTGAATGTCCTTGTGCTAATCTTTGACACTCATATATTGGTTATATCTTTAGCTGCAAACTTAGGAAGACTTTCTATTAAATCAGCTTAGTATTTACTAACTAATGCAGAAATTTTAGATGTTTTTATATTTATCTGTATCCTCCGAGAACTAGAACAGAGAAAACCACCTAAAAGCATAACAAAGGCTATACATCTTAGCCCAAATTTTCAATCACCTCTTATTTTTAATTACTAATGCATGTGAAGAAAAGTATTATAGTAAACTCTTCAGTAAAGCAAGTCATAGCAGAACTTATGTTAAACTGCTTAGCTTTTCACCTTCAAATAACTTTGGAAGAAAACACTATTAACAACTGATACAAAAGAAACAATCAGCTTGTATACACTGAAATAGTTTGTGATATTTTCTTTGTTAGGTTGTTTGACCTTTGTTTCAGAAGCTATGCTGGAATTAAGGAACTAAGAATGTGTACTTCTTAGCTAACTTTTGATAATAAAAATCTGTCTAAACATGAAAATGTACATTGATGCTAATATACTCCATTTATTTGAAACATATTTTGGAGGAGTTCCTCAAGATCTTGGAGATGAGAATGGTAATCATATTAAGAAATTAATGGAGGGGCTGGAGAGATGGCTCAGTGATTAAGAGCACCGATGACTGTTCTTGCAGAGGACCCGGGTTCGATTCCCAGCACCCACATGGCAGCTAAGAACCGTCTTTAACTCCAGTTCCAGGGGAATCTAATCTGACATCCTCTCTGACCTCCACGGCATTGCATGACAGGGGTGCACAGACCTACATGCAGACAGTACACTCATACACATAAAAAAATAAATTAATTAAAAAGAAAATAAAATAAAGGCATGTGCCAGGAAAAAAAATAGATTAAAAAAAGAAATTAATGGAAATTATTGTCTACAAGTAAGGGGAAAACACCCTAGATACATCACTTCCTCTCTTCAAACAGTTGTCAATTTATGCTAAATTTCTACATCATAGTCAAGGTTCCACCCCAATGCTATTAATAAAGAAAGCTCTTGTTATGATTAATCCTGAAGGAATGTAGAATCATGTAATAAAAATTTAAGATTTTTCTAGGACAGGAAACTTTTGAATTAACCTATGGAATAATCACTAAAACCTGGTTATAGATGTGCAGAGTCTGTTAAAATGCAGAATTTAGCTGCTAACCTCAGAGATCATGACATAATAAAATAATAAAAATCATTTTCTCATAAAATTTTAACTATAAACATATTATCTAAATGCTTCAAAAAGTGCCTTCTCCTGCATACAAAAAAAAGTATCATACTTGGTTTGTGAAATTTTAACATTTTCCTATGGAACCATTTATATCTTTCATTATACATTATTCATCTGTATTCATTACTATAAGATTTAAAATTTAGTAAATGATCCATTATTATTTATCTTTAAGATGTATTTAAAGGGTAAAGAGCTAAAGATAATCAATTTAACAGAATTATACTGTTTTATTGTATATAATAAAATATACTTACTTTTAAAGAATTTGTTTACAAAATGTTAGGTGTATGGAGTGTTTTATCTGCATGTATGTATATACATTACACCTATGTAGAACCAGAGGAAAGAGTCAGAGCCTCTGGCACTGGAGTGTTGGTTTTTTTTTTAAGAATATTTTTTTAATTTTATTTATTCTTTATGTGTATTAATGTACTGTCTACATGCAGGTCTGTGCACCCGTGTACTGCAATGCTGCAGAGGTCAGAAGAGGGCATCGGATTCCCCTGCAACTGGAGTTAAAGACATCTCTCAGCCTCCATGTGGGTGCTGGGGATCGAACCCAGGTCCTCTGCAAGAGCAGTCGGTGCTCTTAACTGCTAGGCCATCTCTCCATCGGTGCTCTTAACTGCTAGGCCATCTCTCCAGCACTGGAGTTTTGATTTTAAGCTGCTATGTGGGTGCTCGGAACTAAACCTGTGTCCTCTGTAGAGCATGTACTCTTAACTGCTGAACCAATTCTCCAGCCCCAACAACGTATTACAAATAACTTGAAATTTGTTGTATTTGAATGAAAATAATTACATATTTTAGGAAGCCAATTGGCTCAGTCTGCTTGTTTCTTCTAATCACATCACACATTTCTTTACCTCTAATTAAGAAATATTTTTACCAACAAAAACACTCTAATTGCAAAAAATGTAATGAAGTATTGATAATATACATACTCATAGGGAACCTGTATAGTTCTCTAACTCTACTTTTGGGGGAAGAAATAAGAAAGTATATGTATAATATTTATGATGATTTTACGTAAGATTACATTTTCTTTTGATCTTTTCAACACAGGGTCTCCCTGTAGCTCCAGCTGTCCTGGAACTCACTCTGTAGACCAGGCTATCCTTGAACTCACAAAGATCCAACTGCCTCTGCCTCCTGAGTGCTAGGATTAAAGGCGTGCACCACCACGCCTGGCGTAATATTACATTTTTATTAATAGTACTAATGATTAAATATTGCCATGACTTATCAAATATCTGAATTTTCATCATGTTTTATTAAAAATAGCTTAAAAATGTGAGGTTTTGTCGCTACATTGGTTTTCCAAGGGAAAATGTTGAAAATATCTCAGATTGTTAAATAGAGGTTTTATTTTAGTTATTTACACATTTATTATTTTATTTATGGAAAGAAGTGGGAAATGTTTCATTATTTGAATTTCATTGTTGGCCTCTGCCTTCTCTTTTCTTGCATCAAAAATCTCTTCCTCTAGTGCATTTTAGGGCAGAACATTGTCTTAATCTTTTAATGCTCCCAAGTTTATTTTCTCTCTTCAGTCATAGGATAGTGGGCATAGAATTTAAGGGTAATAGATTTTATCCTCACTGTGTTCTGGGAAATCTCTGCTGTTTTCTGGCATCTAACTTTGTTAATGAGAACTTTGATAGTTTGTCTTTCTTTTTCTGATAGGTTGTCTTTTCTTTCTGTGGGCTAATAGGATGTTCACCTCAAACTTGACATGTGAAAGTAGGAATTAGTTTATCCGAACCCACTATTCATTCAGTATACACTAGCTCATATGTTTTTCTGTTCTTAGAAATTCTTTGATAGTATGAATTCAAATAGTGCTTCTTTGATATTTCCATTATGTTTTTAAGAGTAATATATTAGATTTTTTTTTTTTTTTGGTGCTGGTAATCAAATCGTATCTCATTAGCTATGTAACAGCCTCAACAAGTAATCCATTAGATTTATGTTGGATCCTTAGATACTATGTGTTCTAGTTTGTCTTCCATTGCTGTGACAAAACACTCAGACCAACACCAACTTGGGGAGGAAAGGGTTTATTCAGCTTACATCTCCTGGGTCACAGTTCTCAGGGAGTCCAAGGTAGGAACTCAGGGCAGGAACCTGGAGGCAGGAGCTGAAGCACAGGCCATGGAGGAATGCTGCTTACTGGCTTGCTTCCCTGGCTCAAGCCCAGCCTACTCTCTTATACAGTAGAAAACCACCTGCCCAGGGTGACACTAATTGTGGGCTGGGCCCTCCCACACTGCTCGACCATCAAGACAATACTCCACAGATGTGGCCACAGGCCAATCCAATGGAGCCAATTCCCCAACTGAGGCTCCCTCAACCCAGGTGTGTCAAGTTGACACTAAAGCTATCCAGCACAATTGACCCCTTGTCAACTTGACACACAAAACACATCACTATTAAACCACCACCTTTCCAGTTCTTATCCCCAAAGTATGATGTTAACATTAATCACAACCTAAGACAGTACAACCTTAAAAGCCCCACAGTCCTTAAAATGTCCAAACACTTAAAAGTTCA
>VZQC01007215.1:1723251-1745541 GCA_009823505.1 Rhizomys pruinosus
TTTTTTTTTTCATTTTTAGCTATAAGTGATAATCCATGAGTACAAGCATCCTTCATGCAAAACCTATCTGCAGGCTGTTGTGCCCAAACACCTACAGCCCCACCATCCAGTGGGGGGTGACAGGTTGTTTGTTCAATCAAGTTGATCAAATGAGTGTCCAGACTACATTGCTGTAGTTTCACCATTCACCCCAATCGCAGCCCTTACATTCTACCACGCCCCCTCTTCCGCAGGTTGTTCCCTAGGCTTAGAAAAGGGGCACAGGTGGATGAGAGGTAAAACAGTCCACTCTCTCTGGAGCTGTTGACTTGGACTCTGGTCAATTCTGGCTGTTTCCTTTCATGGGCTGACAGTTTGTCCAGGAATAACCTTTCGATCCTACTAATGAAGAACAAGCAATTAGATATATAGGTATTTAAGCAGCACCAATAGTTATGGTAGGTTACTTTAGCATAGACACATGTTTGGATATGTTAATCCATGAATTACAATTTTCCCCCCTGTTAAATATGACAGGGTCTTACTGTGGCTTATAACATAAATTTATGTGTGTGAGGAAGAGAGAGAGAGAGAGAGAGAGAGAGAGAGAGAGAGAGAGAGAGAGAGAGAGAATGTGTACCTAAGTGTAGCTGCCCAGGGAGACATCTGACCTGGGAGCTTGAGAACTGATTTGAGGTGCAACAGGTGCTCTTCACCTCTGAGCCATCTCTCCAGCCCCTTTCAATCTATTTCTTGAAGTCATTCAAACAACTAAACATGAACCCAACCTTGTTGTTACTCTCAAGCGTAAACCTGTACTACCCCCACATGATGTTCAGATAAAAAGAAAATGACAGTGTTGATGACAGAACTTAAGTGTTATTTAAGGGATTAAAGCTTGAATCATAGTAGGAGAATTAAAACATTTCCAATGCTTTATGCATTCTCTACATATTTGTAAGCCAGAAACAAGTTAAGGTCAATGGGCATATGTTTTCTTTTATATTTCATGGGCCACAATTTTTAAAAAATTATTTATTTTCATTTTTTTGCACTAAATAGACTAAAGGTGTCATTTGACTTGAAAGAAAATAAATATAACCCTTGTTTAGCTAAGGCTTGCAGTAGGGAAAGTTAAGGGAAGTTTCTTCATTAGCTTCCTAATCTTCATATTAGCATGAATAAAATTAAAGATAACATTCTGTTATATAGAAAACTTTCAGCATTTATTTGAGAATTTATTAAGCAGAATGATATGTACAGTGATTGCTATATGGAACTGATGTTGTTTCTCCTATTTTAGGTATAATTTGTCAGTATGACTTTACAGAATTTTAAGAACAGTTCTCAACCCAAATTGTTCACTGCAATAATAATTAGAACTTTATATTTTATTTACTTCATATTCAAACTCATGTTTAAATAACTCCTTAATTTAACATTCATTACTGTAATACATATTTTCTTAAAGCAATAAAATTATAGCAATAAGAAAAGATAATGCTGAACAGTCTGTTTGGTTTCATCAATTTAATGTTCAGATTCAAAAGGAAGGTTGTTTAGACAGCCATTTAAGATATTATAAAGTGCTAAAATCATTTAATCTCTTCCAAAAAAAACCTGACATATGAATATTACTTTTAAGTATCATTCAGATCCAAAAAGTAAGTGGTATCACATATTTTGTTCTCAAATGGTGGCTTCCAAAAGTGAGCTCCACAGAATTTAGTTCTGTGATAATGCTTGAGTCCTATTGGTCCTATACATTTAAGAAATAATGACTTCAACATAGTAAATAAGATTTGTTAAAACTTTTAATATGCTCACATGAATTGTTAAGCTGGGATATATGTATAGTAGGTAATGCAAATGGCATGCAAAATTTAATTTGTTAGACCAAAGAATCATTTTTATACAAGGTATATCTTAGGCTTGGAGTTTAGTTCATGCTGCTGCAAATGAAAGGAAAAGATATTATTTTTAAAAATTAGCCAAAATAGTCCATTCTATATTATAGTAATCAGTAATTTAAGGAAACCATTTCTTGGGTGTCTAGATATAGATGTTTTTTCATGGTTTTTAAGAGCATAGAAAAGATATTTTTCCTGAGGATTAATTTGAAAAATTTCTTAATCTATTTTTAATACATTGTCAGTGAGGTCATTATTATCACTTAACCATAGAGTCTTTCATTTTTATTAGACTTCCACAAATATATTATTACAAAATTTAGACATCGTATATCAAAAAAATATGAGTTTCACTGTGAAGAGACCATAGAGCAAAATCATACTGATGTTCCAAAACAGCTCATTCACCAAGAATTATCATGCCAAAAATTGTAGAGACAGGAATATTTATGATATTTTTTACAGAAGTGACTATGTATTATCAAATGAAGTTATGTACACATTCAGAACAATTAATTGTTTGTGCGTCATACAATTTTTGGAACACAAATAGCAAATAATATCCTTTTGGATTTTTAGTAACAATCATGTTAGTTTTAGTTGTTCATCCCAAAGAGCAGATCACAGGTGTTTCAAGTCCAAAGTCAACAAACATTCCTATAATTCAAGGTCACCAAGATAAATGAATCTGATTAGATAAAACCATGATGCTTATTTGAGAGCATAAATAAGCACATCTGTTGGGGCTATGAATAAATGGATGATAGAAAATCCACCCAAAGTTTAAGTTAAAGAATTGCCCTTAAGATCAGATTTAAGAAGCAAGGATTGGCAATGGTATATTAGAAAAATTTTAGGCTCTTGGAAGCAGAAATTGCATGCTCATTCTTTTCCTTTTAGGAATGTCTTATAACTAATGCAAATCTACCTTCACTTACTTGAACGTGAAAAAGACTGAGAAAACAATGAATTATCTATGGGATGGATCGATCTCACCTTTTATACAATGCCAGGAGAAACTTACAGTCTTCTGCAGAAATTTAAAATGGAATATCCATATGCTTGGATGTCTTAGCTGGTTAAAATATTGCAAGAGAGTTCATGTGTTTGTGCATGCATGTGCATGTGTATGTGTGTGTTCAAATAATTTCTATATACGCATACATAAATGAGTTATTTTTCTTTTTTTAAATTTTTTTTTTATTATTATTTATTTTTGTATGTGTATGAATGGTGTCTGCATGCAGGTCTGTGCACCCGTGCCGTGCAATGCCGCGGAGGTCAGAAGAGGGTCTCAGATTCCCCTGGAACTGGAGTTCTCCTGGAATTGGAGTTACAGACGGTTCTTAGCCGCCATGTGGGCGCTGGGGATCGAACCCGGGTCCTCTGCAAGAGCGTCGGTGCTCTTAACCGCTAGGCTATCTCTCCAGCCCCAAATGAGTTATTTTTCACTCAGTGCATTATCACCAGCTTAAAGAGACATGATACTGAGTCAGACTAGATTAAGACCATAGTTAACCCTCAATTTAATTATTTTTTAAAGGCATTGTCTCTGAATACTTAGTACTCTGAACTACTATGAGTTATAGGTTCAAAATTGTGAATCTTAAGAGAACACAATTTATTTAGCATATGAGTAGATTATATGTATACATTTATCACCTCCGCATTTTAGAACCTGAGGAGGCCTATGCAATCCTTTTAAATGCTAGCACCTGTCAGTTATAGGCAGTATTAATGCAGTGTTTTAAGTTTAATGACATCCTTGAAAAGCAGCTATTATTTATACCTACTTTGTAGATGGGAAACAGATGCAAAGAGATAAGCAATTTAACCATCAATTATATTTACTATGGCAAATGTGGGATTCAATGTTACATTTCTTTTGCTTCTTAAAACTCTATTGTATCATGTTGTCTTTCTATAAATATACAAACATGAGTGTGCACACACAGGCTTTGAAATGATTGTGAAACCCATTCTGAATTGATTGTTTTATATCGTTAATGGATGGAAATATCCCAATATAGAGTAAGTGGATATGCATATACATTGAATTCAGTATTGTTTTGATTCTGCATTTTTTCATTAACTGAGAACCAGGTGTTATAACAATGGAGCTAGTTTAAACCCAACTCCCATGAAAGGGAACTCTTTGACAGAATAGATATTAGAATGTTTCTGCATGTCCAAAGAAATAAAGAGCTGGGTGATAAACTAAATGAAAAATGATTAAATTATTCAAGTTCCTCAACCCAAACTACAGGATAATTTAGGTAAAAATATCTATTAAGTTAAAATTATTGCAAAATATACTATTATCAAAGTGTATATATGATATGTAAACAGAGAACCACTAAAATTTTTAATGTGGCTATTGAATCCTGATATTAATCATTGTGACTCTTTCTTCTTCTTCAGAGTTGCACTAAATTCTACATCGTCCTGCCCTCGCTGTCTGGCATGAGATTTTTTCCAGAGCCTATTCTTTATTGTCTCATCATTGGCATCTCACCAGGTATCTACAGTTGGACTTTAGCTGGTACTTATATTTTGTATCAGGATTAAAAGAAAAAAAATGTTGAAGAACTAGAAAATCTATATTCTGATTATTTGACAGGTATAAGGAAACAATTATTTTTAGAAGTTTATAGATGAGAAAACTGGGAATGAGAAAACTAAATGACCACAGAATTTCAAATGCATCTTTCACTTAATAACAACATTAAATGTTATCCTAAAATGATTATGTTACGTATTCCATATTGCAAAGTCAGGTATTTAAATTCTTGTATTTTTATTTATTTATTTTTATTTTTGGCCTTTTTGAGACAGGGTTCCCCTGTAACCAGAGCTATCCTGGAACTCACTATGCAGACCAGGCTGGCTTTGGATTCACAGAGGTACAACTGCCTCTCACACTCAAGGCGTGCTCCACCATGCCTGGCTCAATTCTTGTATTTTTAAAGAGAGAAAGCCTAGTCTCTAATATGACCTTTAAAATAGAGGATCGTATAATGAAATAAGAGGTTATTTATTTTAATAAGTTGAGATATAGTCTTTCAGGAACTAGAAACTCAATTCATATCAACTATCCATACATCATCCAAACATCCATTTATCCATCCTTCTTACTTACGTATTAAACATATTGTTTACACAGTGTTCTCCGCATCAAAAACCATATAGAAAAAAAAAAGAGGAACATTCAGGGCATCACAAGAGACTCTACAGGATAAACTTGCAAATAAATACAAAGATATGTACACCAGGAGTAAATACTAAAAACTAGAAATGGGAAAGCTACTGAAGACAAAAAAAATAAATAAATAAATAGTTGCTCTTTTTGAATTAGCTGACGTAGATGGACCAAAGATAGATAAGCCAATACTTGCAAACATGAACGCTGAGCTTTGTGCTTTGTGAAATATTTCCTTATTTTCTGTGACTCATTCCAATAGAGATTTAAAACTATAGTTTTCTTCTGAATGTCTTCTGGATTGAGTCATTCAATTCAAAGCTGTTAACATAATTCATTGGAACCTAGAGAGGACTCTATGTTGTATAAATGCTATGTTTTTTTCATTTGTCTGTTTGTTGTTGACTACAAGGAACCTGCAATTTGAAGTCTGGTTTACTATCAAATAATCATTAATAATTGTTTAATAGGCATCAAGCAGCTTCTGTATAGTATTAGATACAGCAGATTAAGTTCTACTGTAATCGGGAAATTTACAATCCAGTTATTTGATAAAATTGTTGTATTTGACAGAATTGAAGTATTAATAAGTGTTAAACTATATGTTGTTTTCCCTAAAGATTAAGACAGCACATAACCTTGTGGTGGACTATATATCTTGAGTTATGTTTACATAGAAAACTTTTAGAAAAATGTTATTCCAAGGACAACTACATGAAAAATGATATAGAATTATTTGAATGTATTATTACATCAATACAACAGTTGAGGGTTTCTGAAATGCTAGGGAATAAGAGAGATATTGGGGACATCTAGCAATACATAGCAGATACACAATCCTTGATAAAAGAATGGCTATCAAACAATTAATTCAAATAGCTGACATGAATCAAAGGAACAAAACAGATGAGCAAGCCAAAAGTTTCTTTGCCAATATTTCAAGGACATGTTAGATTTATATGAACACAGAATATTCCATTAGACTATTGTTCTAAGCACACTTTTTATTACATAATTTTGTATAATAGACTTAGAAGTGCATTTCTATTGAAAGTGAAAAATCCATGCATAGAACCCCTGGTTATAATTATAAACTGTATGGACTATTAAACACAGATCTGGCAAGAAAGTAAGAAATGGCAGGAAATGATGCAAAGCAAGTTTATCCAGGTTGATGATAATAGATATGCCAAGTTTTAGTCTTGCACTGTACAAATGTCATTCCTGAATAAGTAAGGTACAGAATATTTGGTGTAGGTTAAAATTTTTTTACTCTACTGAGTATGAAGAGTACTACTTGAGTGGACTCATTCTCATGATCTATCACTTGGCCAAAAGTATCATGTGTTATAAATTTATATTTTTATATAAGAATTCTAATTAACTGAGGTCTGTGACAGCAAAAATTTCCATAATGTAAATTTTTTACAGTTGAAGTAAGGGGTGAAGGCTACATAGAAAAATAGTAGATCCTGACAGATTAGTAAATTGTTTTGTAAAATTTAAAGATTATGAAGTAAAAGTTCCATTTTTCTATAATAATTTGAAATTTAAAACAATCGTGTATGCTAAGGGATTTTACATTGAAGCTGTTACTTTTCTAATTCCCTCTGCTTGGAATTATTATGGGTGTTTTTGGTCTTTTTGTGTCAGGATCTCAAAAATACCAGCTGACCTGTAACTCACTATGTAGGCCAGGCTAGCCTCAAACTCACAAATATCCCTCTGCCTCCCAAGTTCTGGAATTAAAGGAATGTACCACAACACTCTCTGGACTGTTTTGTTTTCTTTTACAAATAATATTTGTACAATAAAAAAATCAAGCAGGTAATGCTTTTAATACAATGTATAATAAAATAAGCTTCACTGCTTATGATAGGGACACAATGACCAGAACCTGAAAAGTTCTTGGCAGTTACTTAACTAATCACATGGTTTCAGAAAGTACATACTACAGAGAGAGTAACCAACAAGAATGGTTATATTGGGTCTAGGAAGATAACTCATTCAATTATCTGCTGGGTGCAGAAGCATGATGACCTGAGCTCAAATCTCCAACACCCATATAAATAGCTGGGTGTCACAGTGGTGCATGCCTGTATCCCAGAGTTGAACTATAAAGACCAATATCCCTTGGGATTGCTACACAACTACTCCAGCTGAATTACTAAGCTCCAGATTCATTGAGACACTGTCTTAAAATAATGTGGAAAGCAACCTAAGATGACATCTAAAGCCGACCCCTGGCCTCCATGTGGGAATATGCAAAAATACAGACACATACACACACACACACACACACACACACACACACACACACACACACACACAAACTGACTATATCCATCCAAAATAGTTTTTCAGTAAACGAGGTAATTTTTACTTTCTGACAAAATAGTTTTCTTCTAACTTTTTGACAACATGGCTCAATTTATTTTCAGCATAAATTCCTGCTGATTTAATAAACATTTCCAACATTGTTTAACCTTAGTATTATTTCCTTCCTTACATATGAAAAAACATTTAAAATTCTCCTTCCAGATCCGATGATATAGCTGATTAAGAATACATATCAAAGTTGTGAAGTCCTTGTATTTTTTTTTTTTTTTTTTTTTTTTTTTTCAAGGTCTCCTTGTAGCCCCAGCTGTCCTGGAACTCACTCTGTAGACCAGGCTGGCCTTGAACTCACAAAGATCCGCCTGCCTCTGCCTCCCAAGTGCTAGGATTAAAGGCGTGCGCCACCACGCCCTGCCGAAGTCCTTGTATTAACGTGGTACTCTGAATAGAACACCAACTGACCAAACAGAAACTGATCTCCCTATTCTATTTATCTTCTCTTTTCCAGAAGCAGACTCTGGGGTGAGGAACTAAGTAGACCTGATCCATTAAAAACACAGCAAGCTGGGGCTGGAGAGATGTCCTAGCTGTTAAGAGAGCTGACCGGCTCTTGCAGAGGACCCGGGTTCGATCCCCAGCACCCACATGGTGGCTGAGAACCGTCTGTAGCTCCAGTTCCAGGAGAACTCCAGTTCCAAGGGAATCCAAGACCCTCTTCTGACCTCTGCTACATTGCGTGACATGGTTGCACAAACCTACATGCATACAGTACATTCAAACATATACAAAATAAATAAATAAAATTAAAAAAAAAAAAACCAGCAAGCTTCCAGAGCAAAGCAGAAAGAATTAATTCAGTAGGAAAAATTCCAAAACTGGTGGAAATTTTCAGACTTTGAGTTTTTCAACCTGGGAGATGAGAACAGTGTCAGAGATGAGTATTCTCAAAGGAAACTTTAGTGAGAACATAGATCTTTCAAAAGGATCTAAGATGATATAGAGAGAAATGATTATTCTTAAAGTTTGTAAAATACTATAATTAACTACTTTTACTGTTATATCTTGTGCTTTTTTCACTTTAACCTGTAAAGAAGTAACACTGAACTAAATCATCTCTGCAGATTGTTCATATGAGAATTGAAAACGTATAATGTTCTACTTAATACAGCGTTCATAGAAATTTACTCAGTTAAAAAAGACATGAATTGTTAAGGATGGGAATATATTGTGAAGATTGTGACAATAAGGTGAGGGGCTTACAATGCACCTAAAATTGACTATGTTTCAGAAAAAGAGTGACAGGGCCAACTACAGATTGAAACTTCGGTAATTATAAGCCAACTTTAATCTATTAAGAAGATAGTTTACTAATTCTTCCTAGGTTAAATTTAGAGTTATCTTATGATCCAGCAATTTTACTCCTAGGTATGTACTCACAAAATAGGATGACATAAGTGAACAGAAAAAAATGTATGCAAACATGAGTGGAGAATTATTTATGATAGTCAAAAAGTAGTTACATGTTTAAATGTCTATCAAATAAGGAATAGATACACAATGTGGTATTTATGCACTGGAGTATAATTTGGAATACAAAAAAAGGGAATTTTGATACATACTAAAATTTGGTATATGGCTCTTGAAATCATTCTGTTGTGAATCTTTTTTATTTATTTAAATTTTTTTTTTTTTGGTCTTTCTGAGACAGGGTCTCCCTTTTAGTCCCAGCTGGCGTGGAACTCAACCTGTAGACCAGGCTGAATTTGAACTGACAGAGATCCACCTGCCTCTGCTTCCCAAGTACTATGATTAAAGGCATGAGCCACCATACCCAGCCAAGAATCTTATCACTAAAGATCACATAATGCATGATTCCATCTATATGACGTGTGGTGGTTTGAATGGGAAGTGCCCCTTTCCCATAGGTTCAAGTATTTGAACACTATCTGTTTGTGACATTCTTTGGAGAAGCTCATGGAACCTTTAGGTGGTATGGCCTAGCAGGAGGAAGTATGTCTCTAGTGGAGGGCTTTGAGATTGTGTAGCCTTGCTCCACTTCCATTTTCACTCTCTCTGTTTCCTGCACATGTTTGAAGATCGGAGTTCTCTGCATTTGGCTACAATTGCCTTCTGCTAGGCCTTTCCCAACATGATGGACTTTTATTATTCTTGAACCATGAACTCAAATAAACTCTTCTGTAATTTTTCTTGGTCATTTTATCACAGTAATATAAAAGTAACTAATAAAGAAATTGGTAGCAGTAGTATGGTGTTGCTGTGAAGAACCTGAAAATGTTTCTTTTTGAGAGGAATGTTGAAAGCTGTGGATACTTGCACCAGAGATTAACAGGCCAGTCTAGTAGGAGCCTCTTAAACAAAACAAAACAAAACAAAACAAAACAACAACAGAAAAAAAAAAAAACAGTTCTGAGAGCAATGCTGTTCCAGAGGGAAGCAAAGACTTAAAGAGAAAAATGGGCTAGAGGTCATTTATGTGGTATTTTGGTAAAACATCTGGCTATTGGCTACCATCTGCAAAAGGCTAAGAATATGCCTGATGCTTAATTAAAAAGCAATAGACTATTTTTTTGCAGCACAATATTCAAGGCAGCCAAATGTTGAATCTGTGACAGTTTTATTTGATACATTTTTTTGCAAGTCTAAGATGAAAAAAAAAAATTGGGGCAGGAAAAATACAAAACTTAATTTGGACATAAAATGGGCACTAGAAAGCTTAATATTTCAGCTAATGCATGTCCAAGAAAAAAGGCTTTCATTGATAAGGAAATTAGCACCATTAAGAACTCTCCTACCCTATGTACTCTAGGGCAAGACCATGCCCAACTAAGTGTTCAACTTGTGAAAGGAAAAAGCTTAGGAGTTTTCTGCTCCCCCAAAACCTTAACATATAAAAAGTACTGGAAATGTAGATTAAGGGAACAAAGGTCCATGCCAAGTTGACAGCCCAAACTGTCAATGTCACAATATCATTGGCTTTAAAGGGATGAAAGATGCAAAAGTAAGGGGATCATTGGTTCATATTCTATTGTTTCAAGGAACCACTAAGGCTAGGTTGTATGTAGCATGTGATATATACCATAGTGAAGACCATGAGCATGTGGCAGGGGATTCTCTGAGTAAAGAAAGTCTGATGGGGCTGGAGAGATGGCTCAGTGTTTAAGAGCACTGGCTGCTCTTGCAGAGAATCTAAGCTCGATTCCCAGCCTTCACATAGTAGCTAACAATCATCCATAACTCCAGTTGCAGGGGATCTGATGAACCCTTCTGTCCTCCATGAGCATTGCATGACACAAGTGCACTTACATACATGTAGGCAATACACCCATACATACAAAAATGACAACTAAAATATTTTTTAAAAAGGGAAAGCCCAAGAGGCCATTGTGTGAAGTTGTGAATGTGAAGCCTGGGTTGTAGTGGAGATACCAAGATGTGGGACATCTGCCAAAGTGATCTGTATACAGGGAGTAGAACTAGCTAAAGGGAGAGATGTATGTTGCAGGTTGCAAAGCTGAAGGGGTGGAGTCATCCAAGCTTATCTCAGCCCAAACACACATTTGGTTATTTGTTTTGCTTTGGGTAGGTATTTCATCCTATGTCCACATTTTGGTTATTTGTCTTGGTTTGAGTAGGTATTTCATCCTAGGCCCACATTTTGATTATTTGTCTTGCCTTGGGAAGGTATTTATTTCTAGGCCCACATTTTGCCTTTTTGGAATAGAAATGTGTATTTTGTGCCATTGTGTGTTGGAACTTTGTAATTTGCTTTGTGATTTTTACATGAAGATACAGTTTATAGATTGCCTTGATTCTCAGAATTGACTTTTGGATTATTGAACTAAGACCATGGTCAGGCAAGATAGTCATGCACAAAATAAAAATAAATAAGTAAAAAAAGTGACTTACATGGTAAAATATTTTAAAAAGTACATTTTAGAATATGTCAAAATACACATTCTAAAAACATTTACCTGAATTTTATTGGATTAATTTTTTAGTTCTAGGGTATTTTAATGTAACAATTAAGAAGTACTTGGTGGTTAAGGAAGTCTAAGAAGTGGGTTTTATTGCATTTAGAGTTTTGAGAGTGCACTATATATATTTTTAAAACAAAATACATTTATTGATGTTTTGTGTATTTCATACATAATTTTTCAGTCCAATTAGACACTTTCCCCTTTCCCTGTCCCCAACCCCACCACAGCATTCTGCCATACATGTCCTGCATCTTTCCCCCACCACAGCATTCTGCCATACATGTACTGCATCTTTCTCTCCGTCTTTTTAAAGTTTTTTTCTATGGAGAGGTTTATTGTTTTGGGCAGAATTCAACCATTCATTGACCCACACTTTATGTTGTTGTTGTTCCCTCCCCTTTGTATTGCTCCAAAATATGCCTATATAAACATCACATATGTACCAAAATTATGACCTCCGAAAATAAACTATGTTAATTCCAAAATGTGTTTAGGAATTCACATTTTCCTTTTAATTTTATATTACTCTAAAATATGAATACATACCGTCCACCCATATACAGTAATTAGAATCTCTGAAATAAGTGGTAAGTTAATTCTAGAGCCCATTAAGAGATTCACATTATAACAGCATAGTTGTTTATGGATAAAAAAAAAAACAATACATAATAATAACGTTTCTCAGCTTGCCTTTCAACTGGGGATTGCAATACAGGAGGGATCACTTTACCAGACATCAAGCTATAGTCGTAAAGACAGCACTGTATATTTTTAACACTGAAAGTCCCCTACCTGTATCTGCTCACATGTTGATGAAAGTGAATGGGACTGAGACAAATGGTGCTTCACTTCACTACAGCCTATTTAAAAAACCCATCAAAACAAATATTTGGACAGCTTAAAACTTCTTCAAGGGCCTTGAGATCAGGTTTCTATTTCTTAAAAACTCAAGAATTAAGGGACTGGTTTGAGAGTTTTACCAATAAATTTCTGAGACATTCGATTCAACTCCCAGGAATAATGATTCATGAATTTGATATGGTTTCAATATCAATTCTGAAGCAGGAATGCCAGGCAATTTCAAAAGTTGCATCTAAGATATATCCTTGGAGTACTAAGAGGTCTCAGGTGGAGAGTCAGGAGACATTAAGGATCTGTGGTTAATGCTGCAGATCTTATAGAGATATGTCTTATAATTCAAGATAAAACAATAATCTGTAACAGACAGATTAGAAATGAAAAGTAATGTTAACTATTAGGAATGCTTAAAATTACTTAAAAGCAATTATTGAGAATTTTCTAGTGTGAAACCTTCAAATGATGAGTCTTTTAATTTTTCAAGTAATCATAAGAGGTCAAACGGTTATAGTCTCCTTTTTACAGATGAGGAAACCAACATTTTGAATAAGGAACTAATCTAAAGTTGCTCAACTAGTTACTGGAAGAAGTAGCAAGTCATTGTATATCTGTATGACCCTAGAATAAGAATCTAGGTGAAGACCTCTTCAGGTTTTATGGCTGTGACACATATGATTGCTGCCTGACCCCCAGGCAAACTGATTTAGTAGTTTTCCTTTTCAGTGAGAAAGCAGATTCTGTGCAGGCAGCCTTCTCTCCTAAGCATCAACTCTTGCTGAAAGGAAATTAGTTAGAAATTGGAGAAATCTAGAAATACAAAGAGTCATATCACATGCCCTAAGAGCTTTCCTTCTGTGCCTGAGTGGGCTCATCATATCAAACCATAAAGTCATCTCTTCGTGGGAAAGCTAATTCAGAGATATGCACTATACTGTCTCTCACAATTCCTAACCATGACTAAGGTCTAGTTGCTGACAGTCTAACTTAGTTAATGATGCACCCTGCATTGGATGTCTTTCATTGAATTCATTTCTTAGGATTTAGAATCAATTTGTGGAGCAACCCAAACCTAAAGCAATCAATTCATATAGTAAAACTAACTTTGTTAGATGCTCGTCATCAGTTGGTATATTCTTTGTGTGTGTGTGTGTGTGTGTGTGTGTGTGTGTGTGTGTGTGTATATATATATATATATATATATATATATAGCAGATTTAGACTTAGTATAAGACATGCATAAGACATAGTAAGTGTTCTTTTTGAGACATGGTGTCCCTTTAGTCCCAGATGACCTGGAACTTGTTATGTAGACCAGGCTGGCTCTCTCTGCCTCCTAAGTGATAGGATTAAAGGTGTGTGCCACCACACTTGTCCAAGACATATTAAGGATTGTTGAACAATACTTTGTCTGATTATCTTATAAAACAGCCATACTATGTTGCATTTTTTCAGAGTTCAACAAAATGCTACACAAGGTACTGGTAATAAATAGAATCTGTTTAGTTTAAATAAACATTTAACATGAATTGGACAGTGTGCTGGATATCTTTACAGTCAACTTGACACATTTGGGTTGAGGGAGTCTCAATTGGGAAATTGGTGCCATTGGACTGGCTTGTGACCACATCTGTGGAGTATTTTCTTGGTTGATGACTGATGTGGGAGGGCCCAGCCCATTGTGGGTGGTGCCACCCGTGGTCATATTTTTGTGTATTATATAAGAAGGCAGGTTGAGCATGGTCCAGGGGAGTAAGCCAGTAAGCAGTATTCCTCCATGGCCTATGTTTTAGCTCCTGCTTCCAGGTTCCTGCCCTGAGTTCCTACCCTGGGCTCCCTCAGAGATGAAGTATGATCCAGGAGATGTAAGATGAATAAAACCTTTCCTTCCCAAGTTGGTATAGGTTGGAGTGTTTGTCACAGCAATTGAAGACAGACTAGAATAGATATGGTAGGAGAGAATGGGCTATTTCTGTGGCACACCTGACCATGGTGTTTTGGGAAGGATTGGGGAAGCATTTGGAACTTTGGGCTGGAAAAGCCATTGAGTGCTTAGAGTTTGTTGCAGTGGAATTTGGAACAGTTATGCTGAAAGAGTTGTAGACAATGGAGGCCTGGCTTGTGAAGCTTCAAATGGAAGCAGAGACCATGAGGGCTGTTTGTATGATATTTTTGAATTGAAAATCTTTGGGTTCTGGTTGGCTGGGGCTGAAAAATCAGCTGTAACCAGAGACCAGAACCTGAAGTGAAACCTTTGTTGTTCTGGAACAATTGATGGTGGTTAGCTGGCACTGAAAAATCAGCTATAAGTAACAAGAGACGAACATCACTGTGGTGAAATCTTCTGGAAGAATTTCTTCTGAGTCAGCACAGAGAAGCTGTGGTCCAGAGGGGGCCCAAGCCTCCATCACAAGCCAAAATCAGTACTTGGTAATGTCTGAAAATCTCCTTTATGATTCCGGAGTTCAAATGTGAAGGGGTCACAGAGAGCAGCTGAGGCTCGGCACTGTGAGAGGCCTGGAAAGACCAGTGGTGAAAGTGCACCTCGGTTGCAGTGAGACCCCAGGATTGCAGGGGTCATGAAGAAAGTCTGAAGCTTTGCACCAGGAGAGGACAGAAGTATCCATTGGTGAAGGTGCAGCCTCACTTTCAGTGGAGACCCCAGCTTTTTGGAGATACCAGGACCATGGGTTGACCACCAAGAGCAGCAGCAGGTGTGGAATGGAGCCGCCTGGGCCTGGGAGATGAGCTGTGTGTGCTGTGGAAGACAGAGTCAGAGAAGGGGAGCTGCCGAAACCCTTTGGAGCCCAGAAGATCTTGAGTGAATCCCAGGTGTCCAGCCTTGAGCTATTTTGGTGGTGTTGGGTTTTGCTTAGGTGTGCCTGATTCTGCCCTTTGAGATAAGACAGTACTTGTTTGGTATTTTACAGAAGCTCACAGTTAAGAGATTTTTAAAAGAAACTGTGAACTTTTGAGTGTTTGGATTTTTTAAGGACTGTGGGGCTTTTAAGGTTGTACTTACTGTATTATGTTGTGATAGTAATGTTAACATGATATCTTGTGGCCAAGAAATGGAAAGTTTGTGGTTTGATAGTGATGTTTTGTGCGTCAAGTTGAAAAGGGGTCAATTGTGCTGGATAGCTTTAGTGTCAACTTGACTCACCTGAGTTGAAGTAACCTCAATTGAGGAACTGGTGCATTGGACTGGCCTATGGCCACATCTGTGGAGTATTTTCTTGATTGTTGACTGATGTGGGAGGGCCCAGCCCACTGTGGGTGGTTCCACCCCTGGTCAGATTTTTGTGTATTACAAAACAAAGCAAGTTGAACATGGGCTAGGGGAGCAAGCCAGTAAGTAGCTTTGCTTCATGGCCTGTGCTTCAGCTCCTGCTTCCAGGTTCCTGCCCTGAGTTCTTGCCTTGGGCTCCCTGAGTGAGAACTGTGACCCAGGAGATGTAAGCTGAATAAACCCTTTCCTCCCCAAGTTGGTGTTGGTCAGAGTGTTTTGTCACAGCAATGGAAGACAAACTAGAACAGACAGTGATAATGTTATAAATTGCCACTAATTGGGCATATAACATGAACCAGACAGGAGTCTGCTACAATATTCAGGTGTATTTTATATTTCCTTTTTTGTTTATTACATTGTTTTTCATTTTGAAAATAATCTAAAAATTATAGGACTGAAGATGGGGCTCAGTGATAGAATGGTTACTTAGTATGCACAAAGCCCTGAATTAAATTTCCGTTGAATAAACAGATATTATAAGAAAAAAATTAAACATATTCATTACAAGTATATTCTCTTTTTTAATTATTTTTTATTTTATGTGTATGAGTGTTATGCCTGCATGTGTGTAAGTACACTAGTGTCATGCAATGGCCAGGGAAGTCAGAACATGACTTTGGATTCCCCTGGAACTGGAGTTATAGATGGTGGTTAGGTCCCAAGTGGGTGCTGGAATTTGAACCCATGTATTCTGGAAGAACAGCCAGTGATCTTAGCTTCTGAGCCATCTCTCCAGCTCCCCCAATTATATTCTCTATGTTTTCATGACACTGATAAAATTTAGAAAATATAATACCCATAGAATACTTTAAATGGTAGAACAAATTATAATTTTGTTAAACGATCAAACAAAGTAGACTATAATATTATTTGTCCATTAAACCAACCAATTCAAAATTTGAATTTTATGTGCTGTGTTTCAGTTTCCTCTTTAAGTTTCCATTAATCTGGAATAATTTTTCATAATTTAGTTTTTTCTTTTTTTTTCGGTCTTTTTGAGACAGGATCTCTCTTTAGTCCCAGCTGGCCTAGAGCTCAATATGTAGACCAGGCTGGCCTCAAACTCACATAGATCCACCTGCCTCTCCCTCCCAAGTGCTGGGATTAAAGACGTGCACCACCACGCCCAGCTGTTCATACTTTAGTTTCCATAATGACCAGCACATAAAAATCTACAGGTCTATAAGTCTTCTTCCTAAATGTTGTTTAGTTAATGATTTCTTTTTTATTTTTTAAGTTAATTTTTATTGGCACATTTCTTACAACATTTCTTAATTAAATTTAGACTCATCCCCCCATCCATGCCCACCTCTCATGCCAGAGCTCATGGAATCTGTTATACATGTTGTGTCTTGCCTCATTTTCTCAGCTGATGCAAATTTACTGTTTTGGTCAGTAATTTTATATTAATTTTATATTATTCCAAAATATGCATATATACACTCCACACATTAGTCAAAATTACAAAATCTGAAAATAAACTCTAGGTTAATTCCAAAACACATTTAGAGATTCACATTTTAACAGTAAAGTTGCATGCAGGTAAAAAGAAGTATAACTTTATATTCTTTTTATTTTTAGAATATGAATACATATCTTCCACCCATATATGCTAATTACAATGTGTGAATACAAGTGGTAGGTCAATTCTAGAGCCCATTAAAAGATTCACATAATAGCACAGTTGCTTTCAGATACAATGAAATATCATAAAGTTGCTCAGTTTGCCTGCAAACTGAGGATTTGTTATTATCATCCACAAATGAGGGAAACCATTCACCTGCAAAGTTAATGATGTCATCTTTCTTTACTGCTGCATAGAACTCCATTGTGTAGATGTACCACATTTTTGTTATCCAGTCATCAGTTGAGGGGCATTTGGGTTGGTTCCAGCTCTTTGCTATTGTGAAGAGAGCTCCAATAAACATAGCTGTGTATGTATCTTTGTGGTAGGATGGGTATATACCCAGGAATGGTATATACCCATGTGGGTATATACCCAGGAATGGTATGGCTGGGTCAGGTGGTAGGCTCATTTTGAGTTTTTTAAGGCTTCCCCACACTGCTTTCCACAGTGGTTGTATGTGTTTACATTCCCACCAGCAGTGGAAGAGTGTTCCCCTTTCCCCACAACCTCTCCAGAATTTGGTGTCTTTTGTGTTCTTGATCTTGGCTAGTCTTATTGGAGTGAGATTATACCTTAGTGTGGTTTTAATATGCATTTCCTTAATTATTAATGATGTTGAACACTTTTTAGGATGTTTCACAGACATCTTTACTTCCTCACTGGTGAAGTCTCTGTTCTTTACTCCATCTTTTGAGTAGGTCATTTGTTTTCTTACTTCTTTGTTTTTTAAATAGTTTGTATATTCTGGATGTTAATGCTCTGTCAGATGTAGCAGTGGTGAAGGTTTCCTTCCACTCTGTGGGTTTTCTCTTCACTTCCTTGATTGTTTCTTTTGCTGTAAAAAAGCTTTTGAGTTTGATGAGGTGCCACTTGTCAGCTATTGACTTTATTCCCTGTGCAGCTGCTGTTTGATTTAGAAAGTCTTTTCTTATGCTTATGGATTGTAGGTTGCTGCTGACTTTTTCTTCTATCACCTTCAGGGTTTCAGGTTTCAGGTTGAGAGCTCTGATCCACTTGGAGTTTATTTTTGTACAGGGCAGGAGGTAGGGGTTTAACTTTGTTCTCCTGCGAATGGTGATCCAGTTTTACCAATATCATTTGCTGAAGATTCTATCATTCCTCCATTGAGCTTTTTTGGCCCCTTTGTCAAATATGGGGTGGCTGAAGTTATATGAGATTAAGTTTGGATCTTCAATTTTGTTTCATTGGTCAATGGGTCTGGGTTTTTTTTGTTTTGTTTTGTTTTGTTTTGTTTTTGCCAGTACCAGGCTGTCTTTATGACTGTAGCTCTATAATATAGCTTGAAGTCTGGAAAAGTAATCACCCTATATTGCACTTTTCACTCAGGGTTGCTTTAGCTATTCAGGGCTTTTGTTTTTCCATATGAATTTAAGGATTTTTTTCCAAGTCTTTGAAAAGGCTAATGGGGATTTTGATTGGGGTTGCATTGAATCTCTATATTAATTTGTGTTGAAGGGACATTTTTACTATATTAATTTTTGCAGTCCATGAGCATGGGAGGTCTTTCTATCTTTTGATGTCATTTTCAATCTCCTTCAGGGTTTTAAAACTTTTGTTGTAGAGGTCTTTGGTGTCTTTGGTTAGGTTTATTTCCAGGTATTTTATTTTTTCTGAGGTTATTGTGATTGGGAAGGTCTCCTTATGTTCCTTTTCCAGTTGCTTATTGTTGATGTAAATAAAGGGTACTGATTTTTCTAGGTTTATTTTGTATCCTGCCACTTTACTGAAACTTTTAATAGTTTCTACGAGTTTTCTGGTGAAGTTTTTAGCATTCCTTAGGTAAACTATCATATCATCTGCAAAAAGGGATAGTTTTACTTCCTCTTTTCTGATTAGTCGTCCTTTAATTTCGCTTTCTCTCCTTATTGCCCTAGCGAGCATTTCAAGCCCTATATTGAAGAGGAGTGTTGATAGTGATCAGCCTTGCCATGTTCCTGCCTTTAAGGGGAATGCTTCCAACTCCATTAAGGATGATGTTGGCTGTGGGTTTCTTGTATAGGGCTTTTATTATATTCATGAATGATCTCTCTAGTCCAATTCCCTCTAGGACTTTAAGCATGAAGGATGCTGAATTTTGTCGAAAGCTTTTTCTGCATCAATTGAGATGATGGGGGTTTTTGTCTTTCAGTCCATTTATGTGTTTTATGATATTTATTGATTAACATATGTTGAACTGTCCCTGAATCTCTGGTATGAATAGAACTTGGTCATGATGGCTGATCCTTTTGATGTGGGTCTGTATGCAGTTTGTAAGTACTCTGTTAAGAATTTTTGCATCTGTGTTCATTAATGATATGGGTGTATACTTTTCTTTCTTGTTTGTGTCTTTTCCTGGTTTTGGGATTAGAGTGATCGTGGCTTCATAGAAGGAATTTGGGATAGTCCCCTCTGTTTGTATCTTTCTGAAAAGTTTGAGTAGTAATGTGTTTTTTCATTTTTTTTTAAATTTTATTTATTTCTGTATGTGTATGAATGCACTGTCTGCATGCAGGTCTGTGCACCTGTGTTGTGCAATGCCACGGAGGTCAGAAGAGGGTGTCGGATTCCCCTGGAACTGGAGTTCTCCTGGAATTGGAGTTTCAGACGGTTTTTGGCCGTCATGTAGGTGCTAAGGATCGAACCCGTGTCCTCTGCAAGAGCGGTTGGCACTCTTATCCACTAGGCCATCTCTCCAGCCCTGAGTAGTAATGGTTTTAAGACCTCTTTAAATGTTTTATATAATTCTGCTGTGAAACAATCTGGGCATGGGCTTTTTTTAGTTGGGCGACTTTTTAGTACATCTTCAATTTCCTCAAGTGTTATGGGTCTGTTTAAGCTGTCAATCTCTTCTTGGTTATGATTTCTTAAGATGAAATTCAGTTTAGACAGGTGGGAATACTTCAAATGTTTGTTGAGTTTTGTTATATATTTCCAATAGTATTATATCTGGAGGCAGTGATGCTTATTTTATTTTTGTATATTTATTTTTCTGATTAATTTGGGGCTGATTCTTGAATATAAGTGAAAGAAAATACCTAATTTTCTCAATCATCTAACAGTCTTTTAGTTTCCCTTTGCCAGAGTTAAGATACAACTTGTATTGCATAATATAACTGCCATGGACATGGGTCTATTTCAAGACTTCTGACTTTATTCCAGTGTTTGCTTTGTTTATGTACTATTAACATTCTGGTAATCTGAAAGCCCTGTAGTATGTTT
Source organism: Rhizomys pruinosus (assembly GCA_009823505.1). Lineage (NCBI taxonomy): Eukaryota > Metazoa > Chordata > Mammalia > Rodentia > Spalacidae > Rhizomys > Rhizomys pruinosus. The sequence continues at coordinate 1,743,665 of VZQC01007215.1, forward strand.
TAGTGTAATATATTTTAAGGAAAGTAACTCTTACAGCCTTTACATTTTTGTGTTTGGGTAATTTACATGCTATTTTCCCATATAAACTTTAGTTTCAAATTGCCAAAAAATACATGTTTTGTTGCTTATTAGAACAGCCTCAAATGTTATATTAATTTAGGAAGAACTGGTGTCTGGATTTAGACATATGATATCAAAATTAAAGGATGTTTTTCCAATTGTTCATCTAAATTATGTGTTTTATACTAGGGCTTTACCTTTTCATGTATACATGTTTTACTGATATTTGTTCGATATATTTCCATTTGATGCTTTGCTAATTTTTAAATTGTATTTCGTGACTTATTTTATCCAGTTGCTTAATTTAACTGCTTATGTTTTGCATGTGATGGATGTTAATTTTAGGCTGTAAGTTTTACACATTGACAACTTGAATTCATTCAGTTAGATTTTCAAGCTTTTCTCTGGAGACTTTCCTTCTATACTGTCTTCTCATCTTCACACAGGAGTCTTACTAATATTTTATAGTTCTTTATACCTCTAATTTATTTTATTTTATCTTATTATTTTCTTATTTCTAATCTAGGCCTTGGAGCAATGGAGCTGGAACTGACCTGGAAGTCTTGTTCCTGAAGACTAGCTCTCACAGAAAATCTTACACAACCTGCTAAAGGAGAGAAATCAGTCAATGGTGCAACCCCAGCTATAAAGCCTAATAACCACAACAATGACCAGCACAGCAAACTATCTCTAATTTTGTAGTAGTGGCACTTTTATTTGGGGGGATATCAACAACTATATAATCGGAGTTAAAGTCTGCTCAATGGGTGGGTACTCATGTGTGTTCTGTAAACATAGCCAAATACACATGGCTGAAGAGGTTATAGATCCTAAAGAATAACCTACTTTGTCACCTCCCTGGGCAAAGGTAATTTGTTATTGTCTGCTAAATGTGTGTTGTTATAATTAAAGACAAGTGTGCCTCTGTCCATTCACCAAAGAAACTTCCTTTTGCAACAGATGGAGTCTGATACAACTGGTCAAATATAGAATAAGGGTATATGAGATGCCCAGACCTAAGTGACATGTCTACAATGGAACCACCATACCTAAGGCTCACAGAACATAGTAGCATAGTGGTTGGAGGGAATATTAATCCATCTCTCAACTCTCACCTGTGAACTCTTCCTCATACAACAGGTATTGTACACAGGAGGCTACAATTGAACAAAGTATAGAGAATAAGAGATTGAAGATTGTGTGTCCCTGGATAAGAATCCTATATTAAATCTCTGGCACAAAGGACTAAGGGATCATTGCGGGGGGGGGGGGGGACTGCAAAAGCAAAGCGTAGTAGATGGCCACAAGGAAACAGAGTCTTACAAGCTCCTGGGAACTTGCTCAAATAAATTTACACCTTAGAGGAGACCCATGGAAACTCAGACCAGAAAAGTACCCAGCAGAGACTTGGGAAAATGGGCAGGAGACCCAAACATTATCTGAAGAGCTATTAGCAGCTGATCACTGTTGGCTGAGGGAGAGTTGATCTTTTCTTTAAAGGATAGATAGGCTGAAGAGGCTCCAATGGATAAACTCACACTTAGGGGTATCTAAGGTCACAAACTTGACTCTTTCAGTAGGCCTTAACATATATTACAGAATGCATGAAATCGAGTAGGGTCATGGGCTATGAGATATATGTAGAAAGGGAAGAGTGGGGGGTCGCAGGGGAGACGCCATAACGCGCCAGGCCAGGTAAACAGCTCCTCAGCTCTAGGCGGGGTCTGGCGGGGGGCAGCTGGGAGAGGGTCTCGCTGTGAACCCGTCTACGGGGTCCCCGGCCCAGAGGGACCGCGCTCGGGTGAGCAGGGTCGCGT
>VZQC01007215.1:1752180-1766053 GCA_009823505.1 Rhizomys pruinosus
GTAGTCTGGACACTCATTTGATCAACTTGATTGAACAAACAACCTGTCACCCCCCACTGGATGGTGGGGCTGTAGGTGTTTGGGCACAACAGCCTGCAGATAGGTTTTGCATGAAGGATGCTTGTACTCATGGATTATCACTTATAGCTAAAAATGAAAAAAAAAACTGAGAGAAAGATGCAGGACAGTTATGGCAGAATGCATGATCTGGGATGGGGTGGGGGTGGGGGGGAGGGAAAGGGAAATAAGCCTGAACTGAATTGGAAAAAATGTATGAAATGCACAAAGCATCAATAAAAATTAATTAAAAAAAATAAAAAAAAATAAAAAAAAAATAAAAAAAAAAGAAAGGGAAGAGTGTCTAAAGATTGATTAATATATTGTATGAAATGCCAAAATTTCATGCAAATATATTGTAATGAAAAAGAAAACAAATCTAACTATAGTTTATGAAACAAAATTAAAAGAATATACAGTGAAACAAAATTAAAAGAATACATAGTAAAAAAAAGAGGCAGAGATAACATACACCTTTCCATCATAACTTTAAGTACTAATGGCCTCAACCCCTCTAATACACATACAAAGGTAGTTGAATGGATTAAGAAACAAATCTATCATTTTGGTTCCATACAAAAAGTAATCTTACCTTCAAGGATAGGCACAACCTTAGAGTAAAATTATTTGAAACAGTATTGCAGCTCAGTGGAACGAGGAAACAAGGAAGTATCACTAATCAGATAGTTGACAAAATAGGCTTCCTAACAACTAATCGGAAGTGATAAGACATTTCACTCTCATCAAAGGAATAATCAAACAAAGATACATTACCATCTTGAACGTATACAGCGAACTCTAGCACACTCAGATTCTTTTTTTTTTTATGTATGTGTGCAAATGTACTGTCTGCATGTAGGCTGGTGCACCCATGTCGTGCAATGCCACAGAGGTCAGAAGAAGGTGTCGGATTCCCCTGGAACTGGAGTTAAAGATGGCTCTCAGCTGCCATGTGGGTGCTGGGGATCGAACCCAGGTCCTCTGCAAGAGCAGTCAGCGTTCTTAACAGCTAGGCCATCTCTCCAGCCACACACTCAGTTTCATAAAGTATACCACTGTTCTTTGAGACACAGATTAATCCCAACTCAGCAATAATAGAAAACCAGAGATTTGTCTCTTTGATAGCTACCTTAAGATAGTCTCATTACACTGGTTCTTTAGTATTGTTTGAGTCATGAAAGGGATTAAATCATGCTTCTCATGAACTTATTTAAGAGAAATGTGTTTATTCTATGATCAGTACAGAGCAAATGGATACTCACCATATGAAAGTCAAACCAGGGGCTGGTTTATAGGGTAAGAGCAACCCACAACTCTAGTTCCAGGGGGTCAATCAGATGTCCTTATATGACCTCTAAGGGCATTGCACAACCTACATGCAGGCAATGCACTCATATGAAATAAAAGAAATTTTTTTTTAAAAAAGTCAAAGCAGTCAGTGACTCCAGAGTTTGGCCAATACAATGGTGAGAGTAATGGGTTCTCATGTCAGTGTAACCTTAAAGGGTTACTGTCAAACTGTCAAAGGGACAGATGGGTAGATGGAAAGGAATGAACAGCTGGCTGGTCCCATCAGGGACTGGGTGTGAGTCTCTGCCTCATTCTACACCCCCTCATGCTTGAGGCTCATCTCATCAGGCTCTCCCCAAGAAAGGGAGAAAAAGTAACAGATTTGACATTACAGATCAATGGAAACAGGGAAAGAAATTTCAACTTTCTGATATAGCTAAAAATACATGAAGTTTGAGATGGAATATAGACAGGATTTTGTTTTGCTTTATATGGGGTTATTGTTTTAGATTTTTGTGGGTTTTTTTTCGACATACATTGGAGTTGCCAACAAACATCAAAGAAATGCTGGCTATGCTCACTCTGCAGTACTGCCAAAATGACGCACTATCCTGCAGCACTATGGGATCCATTCCTCTGTGAGGAGCTGATTGTACCATTTCAGAGATTACAGTACCACCATGTTTGAAGAAGAATTAAAATAAAACCTAACATATATACACACAATAAAACAAAACAGAATTGGAAATATTTGCTGACTCCATTCCCACATATGTGGGGAATCGTGTGGATACATATGTTTCCATGGCACTATTTCTTTTTATACTAGCAAACACCTACAGAGAATGGCTCTCGACGAAATGATTGTGGTGGGAAGGGGGGTTGTATGTTGGAGGGAATTCAGTGCCAGCAAAGGGGTATGGCAGTGCCCTGACACTCCGGCCCCCACAGCTTGCCTTGGCCTCCTTGAAAGCAGGCTGTGATGCCAGTAGTGTGAAAGACTCCCAGGGAGTAAGAAGTCATAAATGACATGTTCTGGATATTACAAATGTCACTTTCTCAGGGAAGAAAATCAGTCATGGTGACTGCAGCTCTGCATTATTTCAAAGCATTCAGAAACCACATTTAAATGATGTGATTATCACAGTAGAGTATGCTTTACTAGTGTTAAGGTATATATCTTTATAAGATACAGGGTTTATTATGAACTTATCTTTGTTTTCAAACAAGACAGAAGGGCAAGTCAGGATACCTGGATGAAACAGTGTATAAAAATAATGGAGTACAGTAAGGAAAGATTTTCTTCCAGTGGGTAGATTTGAAATAAATTTACCAAAGAAACAAAGGATGACTTTGCATAAAACCAAAGAAGCTAGTAAATCGTCACAGAAACTATTCCAGGAGAACTCCAGTTCCAGGGGAATCTGAGACCCTCTTCTGACCTCCGCGGCATTGCACGACAAGGGTGCACAGACCTGCATGCAAACAATACATTCATACACATACAAAAATAAATAATAATAAAAAAAAGAAATGCATGATATCTAACTAATGGCTCAGAAAAAAAATGTATTCAGGGCCAGTCTAAAGACAAGTATCAGTCAGAAAACTTAAAAGTTAGGGTCAAAGTTGATTTTCTGTATTTCATTTTAATTTTCTGAAAATGTATTTTCTACCTACCACATGAAACAACGTGTGACCTTGGGGAGGAGAGAGGGAAAAACAGGGCATGGTTGGGGGCGGGGAGTGAGGGAATTCAGGAGAGGGGGAGGGTGGGGATAATGGGAATACTGGGGCTGGAGGAGGAGGGAGGTGAGAAGATAACAAAGAATAAGGATGATTGGATCTTGAGTCGCTAGGGAACCCAGAGGGTAGTGTGATGCCTCTGACAGCCCATGAGACATGCACATACACTGTGAACTAGTATGCCTGGGGCTCTATGGCAAGGTACTCAGTGCCATACAGGACACCTCCCTTTGAAACACACCTCCTTTTGAGTGGTGAGAGTGATCCAGGAGACTCTCAAAATAACACAGGCTATCTCTAATGTTCTTGATTATCTCCCAGAACTAGAAAATAAGAACCTACTGCTCAAGACAAGAGATACTTCAAAAATAGGATTTAGAGTAATGGAATAAGAGTTGACCTGGAAGCTTTCTGCCTGAAACTTAGTCCTCGTAATGCTAGATAATATGCATACTTCTAAGGGAGAAAAATCAATGGTACAACCCAGCCTCAAAGCCTAACAACCATAATGAGTTGCATAGCAAACTACCTCTATTGGTGCAGTAGTGGCACTGTTATGTGGGGGCTAATTGATACCTATATAATTGGACTTAAAACCCTCTGAATGGAAGTGAACTCATGAGCGCCACTGTAAACTCAGCCAAAAGCACTTGGCTGAAGAGGACACGGATCCTATAAAAAATGCCATGTCTATCATATGGTTAAACAAACGAAATTTATTACCATATACTAACATGGAAACATATTTACAGACAAGCATACCATACACCACTCACAAAAGAAGCTCCTCTTTGCAAAAGACAGAGGCTATTTCAGAATCTCACAACTGAACAGACACAGAAAATATATATCTAAAAGACGTCCAATCCTAGGATACACATCTACAGTTTACCCTCTACACCTAAGACTCACGAAACCTAGCAGAATGAGGGGTGGAGAGCCAATGTGTGCATCCTTCAGTTCTCCCCAGTGAAGCTTCCTTATACAACCGAGTGCAATGCAAACAGACGGCCACAAGTGGCCAAGTTTCAAAGAATGGGAGCCTCCAAAGTGTGTATTCCTGGACAGAACTTCCATACTAAACCTCATCCACCCAAGGCTTGGGGATCGATCGTGGATGAAGAGGGAGCAGAAATATCCTAAGAGTCAGGGCTGGCGCATGAATATAGGGAAATAGAGCCTTACAGACTACTGGAAGCTTTCACGTGAACTTGCGGAGATGTCGGCATCAGGCAGGGGACCTAGGTCAAGGTCTCAGATTGGAGCAACATAAATAGGTGGGGGACTGACCCTGAACTGAGCAATACTGGAAACTGATCGCTGCTGTGTGAGGAAGAGTATGCTTAAGATTTCTAGATGTGCTGACCAGACTCCAGTGGATGAATTTGCACGGAAGGACATCTGGGTTCAAGACTTTGGATGATGTAATAATACATGAGTTCTGATGGGGGCTGGGGCATGGGTGAGGTAAATTTAATTTAATTAGGAACCATTGTAAGAAATGTACAAATGGTCAATAAAAATATATAAAATTGTGAAAAAAATATATAATTGTGAATATCTACTTAATTGGTGAATACTACATTTGATACCCTTATGGGAGACACAGTTGAAGACAGAATAATAGTCATAGTACTAATCAGTTTTTATTTATCCATTTGTTTCTTGTGAAATAATTTTATTTTAAATTTAAGTCTTAAATGATGCTGTATTTTGAGAATAATTACATTTTAGTGCTTTTGGCTGAAGGACGCTTGCCCCATTTCAAGCACTTTTTTCCAGATAAAATGTGATTTGGGGAAACATGGACAGTACTTTTTAGTCAAATAGTAGAAACAGAGTCCACATTGAGAATTGAAATTATTCATGAAACATACAAAATTAATGAGAATCTAGCACATTAAAATTTGAATGAATTTATGTTTTAGAATTCCTTTGAAACTGAGCTGTTTAGTGGACTAAAGCATGTTTTAGTGGACTTAAAGCCCAAATTATGATTCTACAAGATAAACGGAATCACAAATTTTCTTAAGACAGATGTGTGATAAGAATACAGCTGGAGCCGGGCGTGGTGGCACACGCCTTTAATCCTAGCACATGGGAGGCAGAGGCAGGTGGATCTTTGTGAGTTCAAGGCCAGCCTGGTCTACAGAGTGAGTTCCAGGCCAGCTGGGGCTACAGGGAGACTCTGTCTCATAAAGGCCAAAAAAAAAAAAGAATACAGCTGGACATGGTGGCACATGCCTTTAGTCCCCAGCACTAGGGAGGGAAGTGGATCTCTGTGAGTTCAAGGTCAGCCTGGTTTATATAGTGAGTTCCAGGATGGCTGGGGCTACAGGGAAACCCTGCTTCAAAAACACCAAAGCGAGAGAGAGAGAGAGAGAGAGAGAGAGAGAGAGAGAGAGAGAGAGAAAGAGAAAGAGAGAGAGAGAGATCAGCGTATGGAATAGAACTTACAATAAATAGTTATAGTTGGTTTAGAAATCTCTTTAAATAGCAAAAACATATAAAATGGATTTTTATAACAAATGTCAGTGTGGATTAGGTGTTTTTATATGACAAAAGCATCAATCCTTTCTTCTTAGGTAATTTTACTAGATTCTAAAATGTTGTTATTACAGGGACCTGGAGAATTGCATCAGTTTTAACATTTGGGGTGTGTGTGTAGAAAAGTTCTTTGAGTTTTAACAATCTCATTAAAATTTAAAATGGAGGTTTTATATATATATATATATATATATATATATATATATCAGAATTAGTACCAGAAACACAGTGCAATAAACATACACTTTATAAACTTGGACCTTATGATATACAAAGGCTATGAATCCCATTCAGTATGATTATTTCTTTTGAGAAAATTAGAGTGAATGGAGAATTGTATAATAAAAAATGGAGTATTCATGCTTCAGTGAGGCAATAAAGATTAACATTTAACATTGTCATAGTTTTACAAAGGTTTGAGAGTCTCCAGATATGGAACAACAACAGCTGTGTCTGTGACAGAGCATCAATTTGTCATGGCAGTGGGTTTGAATTGCCCATGGCATGTGTTGTAAGTTTAAATGAATGTTCAAACTAGTCTAGACTCTGTGAAGACTGATAAATGCTATCTATAGAGGCATCTAACTTATGTAGTTCTGTTGTATAGACATAATGGAACTGTAAAGAGATGAAATTAATAGCAGCATGCTCTAGGCTTTGAATCTTATTTCTTTTAGAAAAATTAAGACATATACAATACTGGGATTGACACTGAAAGTTAACTTGTAGATAACCAAAGGGACAAAATGAGAAAGCAGGACAGATCATTTTTAAAAGATAAGGCATTGAGAGCAGAAAGTGTACATTTCCCTGCTTGTGTACTATTAGGTAATAAAGAAGAAATAGAATAGAACTTAAATATTACAGAAGCCAAAAACTTACTTAAGATTTGATTGAAAAACATTAATTTGGAGCTTGAGGAAGTCCTGGTTCAAGGGCTTCTTGCTTCACTCCCTAGTGAGATTATATTATATATCTAATATATCTAAGATAGATATTATATATATATAATTTTTAAGGTACTTCTATTTTCTGAAAAATGTGAACAGAAAAACTGAGGTACTAATAATAACAATAATAAAGGTGATTAATAACTAAAGACAAATTAATGTCCATAATCTTGTTGGTGCTAAAGGAGGTGTGGGGTAAGCATATTATTGTAGGAATAAGATCTACAATCAGCTAACAGTGAAAATTTTAGGTATGATACCTAGTTACTGGAGCAAATTATATACGGAAATTGTGTTTTAAGTTTATTTTTAAAAGTACTTCACTGTATTTGTTTATGCTGGCATTGGATGAGGTGCTAAAAATGAGATATTTTCAAATGCATCTTGTTTATTTGAACATATTAAGTGTACTGTTTTGAATAACTTTTTGAGACACTTTTTAATGAGATGTTTTTATGGTTTATTTTTAAGGTAAATGTAATTTACCAAACCATGGATTATATTACAAGCCATTAGAGCAGGACAAAGCTATTTTCAAATTGTAATGTGGAAACATTTGAGCATATGCAAACATCATCTTTTATTCCTGTACATGGCAAATCCCTACCTGTCAAGACTTAGTAATAAATAAAAAGACCAAAATACCCATCATTTGTAGAACTTAAAATTATAAGCTTGGGTGAAAATTTTATATAATTATGTGTGTAAAATTATGTTATTTATATGAGCATCAGTTTTCAATGCACAGAAAATCCTCATGCACACTTGTTTCTGAAATGTAAGGTGGGACATTACAGTGGCAGGAGTGGTGTGAGGAATTTGCTTTCATCTTCTTATGAATGTATCTATCCCAAATAAAAACTATGGCTATTGACATGACAATAATATTTAAAGGAATTTTAAGTTCATTCTTGGGTCTAACAAGTATTTTTGAGATTCTGTTTGCTAATCAGATTTTTAAAATCAGAAAGAATTATCCTGGATAGAGCTGTAAAACAAACTTTGCATTATCCTCTTTCTTAAATTAGCCAGAAACATGAATTTGGTTTTACTTGGGAGTTCATTTCAAAAACAAGTCAAGAATGACAAAAGCAAGGTGAGGAACTAAGGAAAAGCAATAAATGATATTAATGATATTAATCCACAGGATATTGCTGTGAGCAACTGGTGTTCACTCTTGCTGCTGGGGATCTCAAAGGCATCACTTACTACATGCCTTATGATTATACCACAGAAGCACAAGAGTCCACAATATTAATCTTACTCTTTCCCCATTCTTCCAAACCTCAAAAAGCACAGATTTCTTTACCTCAGGTTACTGAGGTTTGCTTAACTCTAACAAGCCATAGCTGAAGTGCGTGAATGAATAAAAGCAGTTACACCCAGATGAACATGCCTTTCCAGAATAAATGGAATGCTGCCAAGTATTGACTTAGGGGAATCTGTCTACAGTAGCCAAGCAAGGCAGCTAAAATGATAAACCACCAACTCAATTTTCTTGGTTAAAAATATTTCTGTCTTGCTCTGAAGAAGTACAGAATCAGGACAACTGTGTGGCATCTGGAGCATGATAGGTACTGTCTAGAGGTTCGACTTTTCTGCTTAGTAGCTAAAAGAGTTAGTTATACCTCCTAATTATGTTTCTACAAATGCAAAATAGAGATTAGAGATGGACATGTGGAGATTCTTAAGAGAATATGACTGAGAAAAATTTCAACCTCCAGCATTGTCCTTTCCCTGGAAATCCAGGTACACCTACTGTACATCTCTGAAAGACCTGGGTATTAACAGTGAGACCAACCATATTGATTTTAGTTCCTTGTAGGTACGTAGCTAAAATTCTTAACAAGTGTTGACCAATTATTACCTCATGAGTAGGGACAGCCTTAATCAGCATGATATTGAACATTTCAGCCAGTATCTCCCAATCCCACACTCCAGTGACTGCACATTCTTTGCTATTAAACTTTGGTCCCAAACCAGTAGCCACGGTATTGTTGAGGTTGCTGGTGAAACTGTACAATTGCAGGTTCTCATACAGAACCAGCAGAATCAGAATCTTTATTGAACTGATTCCTAGGTGATTCACATGTGCATTAAAATTTGAGAAGCAGGCCATATGCTATTTTCTACAGTATTTCTCAGTTTTTAGATGCCTCAACGACAGTAATCTATCATGCTCCAAATGCTGCTGGGGATCTCAAAGGCATCACTTACTACATGCCTTATGATTATACCACAGAAGCACGGACAGTCCACAATATTAATCTTACTCCTTCCCCATTCTTCCAAACCTCAAAAAGCACAGATTTCTTCACCTCAGATCACTGAGGTTTGCTTAACTCTAACAACCCATAGCTGAAGTGCGTGAATGAATAAAAGCAGTTAATGTTCTTTTTTGTCTGATTCACTGCTTTATCTCAATTCTTAGGGAAGAGCTTGACACATGGAATGTATTTGAAATATTTGTTGAATAAATGAATAAAATAATGGAGTATGTGGAAGGTCAAATGGCACAGATACTAATGAATGACAATTCATTCTTTTCTTTTTTCTGGACAAATGAGAGTTATTTAGTCCTCAATCTTTTAAAAAAACTATGAATATAGTAAAAATGTCCATCCTACCCAAACTAGTGTACAGATTTAATGCGATCCCAATCAGAATCCCCAAGAGTTTCTTCACAGGCCTGGAAAAAAAAATCCTCAATTTCATTTGGAAAAACAAAAGACCCCGAATAGCCAAAGCAACCCTGAGTGAAAAGAGCAATACAGGGGGGATCGCTATACCAGACATCAAACTATACTATAGGGCTATAGTCATAAAGACAGCCTGGTACTGGCACAAAAACAGACCAGTTGACCAATGGAATAAAACTGAAGATCCAAACCTGAGCTCATACAATTTCAGCCACCTCATATTTGACAAGGGGGCCAAGAAGACACAATGGAAGAAAGACAGCATCTTCAGCAAGTGGTGCTGGCAAAACTGGATCACCACTTGTAGAAGAATGAAATTAAACCCCTACCTCTCACCTTGTACAAAGGTCAACTCCAGATGGACCAAAGACCTCAACGTGAAACCCCAAACTCTGGAGGTGATAGAAGAGAAGCTTGGCAGCAGACTACAAGACATAGGTGTAGGAAAAGACTTCCTAAATCAGACAGCAGCTGCACAAGAAATAAGATCGACAATTGACAAATGGGACCTCATTAAACTCAAAAGCTTCTGTACATCAAAGGAAGCAATAAAGGAAGTGAGGAGAAGACCCACAGAGTGGGAGGAAACCTTCACAGCAGATACATCTGACAAAGCATTAATTTCCAGAGTATACAAGCTACTCAAAAAACAAAGAAGAAAGAAAACAAATGAATCATTCAAAAGATGGAGCAAAGATCTGAATAGAGACTTCACAGAGGAGGAGTTAGAGATGGCCGAGAAACATCTTAAGAAGTGTTCAACATCTCTGATAATTAAGGAAATGCAAATTAAAACCACTCTGAGATATCACCTTACTCCAATAAGACTGGCTAGGATCAGGAACACGAATGATACCAAGTGCTGGAGAGGTTGTGGGGAAAGGGGAACACTCATCCATTGCTGGTGGGAATGTAAACTTGTACAGCCACTATGGAAAGCAGTGTGGAGAACCCTTAGAAGACTCAAAATGAGCCTTCCATTTGACCCAGTCATACCACTCCTGGGTATATACCCACAAGACACAACTTACTGCAAAGATACATGCACAGCTATGTTTATTGCAGCTCTGTTCACAATAGCAAAAAGCTGGAACCAGCCCAGGTGCCCTTCAACTGACGAGTGGATAGAGAAAATGTGGTACATGTATACAATGGAATACTATGCAGCAGTAAAGAGGGACAACATCATGAAATTTGCAGGTAAATGGATGGAGCTGGAAGACATTATGTTAAGTGAAGTAACACAGTCCCAGAAAAACAAACGACAAATGGTGTCCCTCATATGTGGATGCTAGTACCAACAACCCAGATATAAATATTTCTCATGGAGAGGGAGGCATAGTAAAAGAAGAACAGAAAGACTGCATCAGAAAATGGACTGAAATGGTGAATTGGAAAGGGGGGATGGGTGGGAGAGGGACACGGGTGTATATTCGATTAAGGCATATTTAATTGACGTGAGCTCAGGAAGTACCCAGTTTCGCCTAGACACTGTCTACGGGAATGGGTATTCTTAATGTGTATTATTAGCAAAATTAGTTTCTAGAATATGTATGATACTATTTTGAATGAATAACATATAACAGATAAAAGGAAGCAAATCAATAACTGCAAACTGCTTGCTAACACCTGTAGCATTTCACAATAAAGTCAAAATAGTCATATAGAGTCTAAATCCATCTACATATATACAGTAACTGAGGGCCTCTTTATTTTTGAATACCATACCTCTATAAATAGTCATAGCAGCATTGTTTATGATAGCAAAGGTCCAGAAAACAGCCAAACATTCATTAACAGAAAACTGTGGCATATCTTATATTGAAATATGACATATAAATAGAAAAGTATTATATAATAAAATTGGTACTTTTTTAGAAAAAATATTGGCACAATGTACCCAACTAAAAGCAGGTCACAGAAGAATGACTGTACTTAAATAAATGTAAATATGTAAAACAATTAAGCAAAATAAAGCCACATCATATTTAAAGTCATAGATGCATGATATACTTGTGTTGTATTTATAGAGAAAGTGAAGGAAATGAGTAACATAACACTGAGGACAGTTATATCATGGGTGAAACTGGGGCAAAGATGCAGGATTCCATACCCCAGGAGGGTCAGAAATTGGGAAGTTGTACTATTCTATTTTCTTAAATCTAGTCACTGATAGAATAAGAGCTCAGTTCTGTAGGAGCTCAGTTCTCTGGATGTTCTTTAAACTCTCTATAGACTATATAAATTCTCTACTATAGCTATAACATATATCATATTTCTTTATACATTTAAATAGGCAAGGAAAAGTACCAGTAAATCAACATAAAGTTTTCCCCACAATCTACATACTAACATTAACGCATTTTGTAGTATCCATTCTTTAATACAAATGAATAGGCAAGCACATATTTCCTATGGCCTAATTTAGGCATCGTCTTGTTGATATTCTATGTTAACATTTCTTCTGTGCATTCTATAAAATTTATCCATGAAACAAACAAGATCAACTAATAAATTACTGAAAACCAGGAGAGCTAGAACAGAAATGTATCACCCATGTGTTTGAAGTAATTGAATTGTCTAAAGCTCATCTTTGAGATATTCATCTCGTCCAGATTTTAACACATTTTGAATATATAGCTCTATGACTTCTCTTGAATTAAGGATTCCCAGGGTTCTCATTAAAAAATAAAGTTAGCATCAAAAATTTATTTCTCTAGGACACTAATTCAGAATATTGTATATTTTGGGGGGGGTATTTTTGAGACAGGGTCTCCCTTTAGTCCCAGCTGGCCTGGAGTTTGCTCTGTAGATCAAGCTGGCCTTGAACTCACAGAGATCCACCTGCCTCTGCCTCCCAAGTGCTGGGATTAAAGGCGTGTGCCAACATGCCTGGCAGAATATGTGTATTTTGTTAGTCATTATTCATAGTAATGTTTTCTTTACATTTATTTAGTTAGTTCATGTTTTTATTTGTATGGGACACATACACAGGTCAGAAGACAACTTTCAAGAGCTGATTTAGTTCTTCCATCATGTGAGACCTGGAGATTGAATTCAGATTCTCAGGCTTTGCATCAAGTACACTTACCCAGTGAGCCCCCTCTCCAGTCCTTCGTTTTTCATATTTTTATAGAATAAGCTTATTCTCTCCACTTCTTCAATACACTTCCTAGTTACATTGTATTCAAATTTCACTGAAATGTGCCTAGTAAACACATATATAATATCTTGAGGAAGCTGAAGTTAAATAAGATAATAACCCATTTTGAACTAAATAGGCAGGATTTATCACCTTCATTTTCACAAGGCCAATGAGGTATATTATAACTCATTTAACTAATTTTCCCAAAGCTTTCACTTCAAATGACTGATGCAGATCCATGCTCAAAGCATATCTCAAAATTCAAGCTGAATTAAAAGCATAGAGTAAGACTTAGAGTTTGGTTCTCATGTATATCCTTCAGTAATTTTTGAGATCATGGATTTGTTTTTTTTAGAGTAACAAACAGCAAAGTCATATTTTTTGCTAAAATACCAACAACCCACTCTGCAGTGTTCCTATGAATTACAAATTGACATAAAACTTTAATTACTTTATCTTTCAAACATTTGCATGTTTGTTTCATGAATCTGGATACAATACAACAGATTCATAAACTTATTCTAATCTATGTTTTTTGGTACTGACAATTGAACACAGGGATTCTACTTTGTTAGGCAAATGCATTCCCATATTTGGCAATACTCCCTTGTTTAACATACTTTGCAAAAAAGTTTCCTGAGAACTTAAAAAAAAAATTGCAAGAGTTTTATTAGCCTTTTCCACAAACAGCATTTTAGAAATCTGAAAAAATATTTCTGTATTATATTATGTATATCCTTCAGTGATTTGGAGATCATGGATTTGTTTTTTAGAGTAAAAAATAGTAAAGTCATATTTTTGCTAAAACAACAACAACCCACTCTGCAGTGTTCCTATGAATTACAAAAGTTTGTATAAATATTTTCATTAAAATGGAATTTCAAAAGTAATTTAAGAGAGAATACTGAGACATTTGGAGCAACAGTACTTCTCATCATGGCCTGTGAGTTCTTTAAGTCAAAAATATCATCTACAGTGGGGGTCCAAGGATCAGGAATTCACAATAGCAAAAAACTGGAATCAACCCAAATGCCCCTCAACTGACGAGTGGATAGAGAAAATGTGGTACATATACACAATGGAATTCTATGCAGCGGTAAAGAAAGACAACATCATGAGCTTTGCAGGTAAATGGATGGAGCTAGAAGACATCATGCTAAGTGAAGTAACACAGTCCCAGAAAAACAAACGACAAATGGTATCTCTCATATGTAGATGCCAGTACCAATAACCCAGTTATAAATATTTCTTGTGGAGAGGGATGCATATTAAAAGAACAACAGAAAGATTGTATCAGAAAACTGACTGAAATGGTGACTCGGGAAGGGTGGGAGGGGTGGGAGAGGGACACGGGTGTATATTCGATTGGTGCATATTTAATTGACATGAGTTCAACAAGTATCCAGTTTTGCCCAGACTCTGTCTACAGGATACATGGT
>VZQC01007215.1:1770180-1789245 GCA_009823505.1 Rhizomys pruinosus
TATATATATATTAGTTTAGCTTAACTCTCACGTTCATTCTCTTCTCATCCACCTCATCCCCTGCTTATACTTTCCCTCCCCCAATTCCCCTTTTTCATTTCTTAAATTCATTTTCCTTTATGACCTAATAAAATCCCACTTTGTGTATCTGCCTCATTTTCATTGTCTGTCCATCAGTTGATGGACATCTAAGCTGATTCTATTTCCTTTCTATTATGAATACAGCAGCAATACACATACATGCAGAAGTATTTGTGGCAGGATATAGAGTTCTTTGGCTATATACAGAGGAGTGATAATCAGTAAAATCCAAAGAAGTCAAAGAAAGCATTCTAACGATAATAGCCTAACAAAACTGAAAAAAAATCCAACAACAAAAACGTTATCAAACTCAAAAATGAAATTGAAGGAGACACTATGACCTACAAAGAATCATCAATTCTCATGATTAAAATAATCGATAATATGAAAATGGCTAACTCACTAACAGCAATCCAGAGATTCAATGGAATCTCAATCAAAAATTCAATGCCATTTTTCACAGAAATAGAAAAATATCTTAAGTTTCATTTGGATTTGTTATAATACTCTGGGTTCTATAATTCAACCTTTAAATTGTGCTAATATTATGAATACTCTTGAATAAATACAGTAGCACTTAATAGTACAACTTGAGATTATTCATATTCTCTTATTTTAAGTAGAAACATTTAAAAATGAAAACAGTGTACATGTTTTTATTTAATTATTGAAATTTACCAGTTTTGTACAATGTATTTTGATCATATTTACATCACCTCCACTTTATGCACACCTCTTATACAGTCACTGGTTCTCTTGTACTCTGTCGTATATACTAAGGTGTATCTAACTACATGTGTGTCTCCAAATTCCCTTCAGTATGGGTCCATCCACTGGATCCTGCTTAATGTATCTGGTGTCACATACTGACAACTCTCCCAGTAGTTATTGGTTGCCAATAGTTCCTCAGCTAAGGTTGGAGTTTCTTACCCACTTCCCCACTTCTTTGCCAGGGTTTTGTCTGGTGTGAGCTTGTGTGTGTTTTCTACATGCTGTTATCATTTCTGTAAGTGCATTTGAGTACTGTACAGTTTTGTCTGAGAAATATATGAAGAAATTTTTGAAGTCATACTTTTATATATAATTTTTTCTATCTAGAAAAGCCAGAGCAATCATTTTACAGTTCAACATACTACTTTCTGTCAAACTTTGTAGTTTGATGATAGAATTAAACATACCAAATATCATGTATAAATATTAATTTCTTAAAATGTATGATCATCATTTTTCTCTTGTAATCAACTGTGCTTGATTAAAATTGGGATAATTGTATACCCTTTGGATATAACCCACTTCTGAAGAAAGAGAAAGGTATAGATCTCTTTGTATATTTGCAATGATAAATACATATAATGAGTGTTAAGTCAAACCAAGAAGATACACGATGATTTAAAGACATTTCCAGGAATTATGTGCAAGATGGTGTTTTATCTTAAAGAAGTTTGGTTAACTTTAGCAACTTTTAAAATGTCGTTTTGATTCTCTGAGAATAAAACTTAGTCAAAAATATTTTTGCATTAGTTGAAGATAAGAATAGTCACTTTAACTGGTTTGTAACATAGTGCTTTGCAAATGAATCAATGAATAGATCTGGCTATTTTAAAATAGCAAACCTAAAGCTAAGGAATGTCAGTCATATGCAGGAGTAGTTATTTCAAGATCCAAATTTAGGATTTAATGCAGGCATCTACACATTTCCTTTGGAATACATTACAATTATTTTAGTTCACCATTTGTATCATTACATTAACATGAATCTACAATTTTAAAAGAATAGAAATTGAGCTCTTTTGAATTCATATAAAACAAATATATACTCCAAGTACAAAATTATGCTGAAATGTATGCAGTCATTTTACAAAGGTACTTTGGAAACAGCAAGCTTTCTACTTCCATCAATAGATCAAAATCAACTTAAATGCCCATCAGTGGAAGATTGGTTAAATAAATTTTGCTCTTGCATAGAATTTTATTCCTTTAAAATGATGTGTTAGAATACTTAATGATGAGAAAGTATTCAGGATCCATTGTTAAGAGAAAAGTAATTTTAGCATATAATGCAACATACCACAATAAAATATATCAAAATTTAAATACATACCAGTGAAGATATTTATTTATTTATTTATTTATTTATTTATTTAATTCTTGGCAATCCAAGCTATAGAATGACACTATTTTTCTCTCATTTTAGATGTTTCTATGTTTTTAAACTTTTCCTGAATCAAAACTTCATCTTCTTAAAAAAATATACATCTGCAGTGTTACACAGTTCATCGCTAAGGGAGACCAAGGTAGGCACTGAGTGTAGGAACCTGGAGGCAGGAACTGAAGCACAGACCATGGAGTAATTCTGCTTACTGGATTGCTCCTCTGGCCCGTGCTCAGCCTGCTTTCTGATACAATATAGAGCAACATGCCCAGGGCTGACACCACCCTCCCATGTCACTCAGCAGGCCAGTCCAATAGAGGCACTTCCCACAACTGAGGCTCCCTCAACCCAGGTGTATTGAACTGACAACCAAAACTATCCAGCACAGTTGGGATTGCTCCAAGTAAACTCTTTGCATGAAAAAAATATGTATTTATTTGGGAAGCTAATGAAATATTAAGTTTCCATATGGGTATTTAAAATACATGTGCTATTGGATTTTCTGCTCATTTTATTTTAACTAGGTCTTTAAGAATTTCATACAGTGCATTTTGATCATATTCACCCAGTCCTTCAACTCCTTCTATGTCTACCACTTTCTTTCTTACCCACTCAAATCTATTTCATTTTATTCTAAACCACTGAGCCCAATTTGCATGTGGTCTGATGATGGGTGACAGATGCACTAACCTATTGCCATAAGGACAAATCCCAGCATGGTGAGGTGAGGTAGGCATGATTTCCAACCCATATCTGAGGACCTACTGGAAATTGATACCTCCTGGGAGAAGGAGAGCCAGGTTTCCTTAAAAGCGTGGCCATCGGTAGGTTGACTTCCACCAATAGATTAGTACATCTGTCACCCATAATCAGAGAAGCTTCTTTTGGCAGTAGATGGAAATTAACAGAGACTACAACTGGTCAATAGCAGAGAATAATAAACTGTGAAATCAGCACAAAATGGGACAGCTATATCATACCCTCTACTCCCAAGGCTCATGGATGCTTGCAGAAGTGAAGTGGAAAGACTGTAAAAGCCAGAAGCAGCAGTAGATGACTACAGATTTATATATATAACAGGATAGTTTCACACATAAAGTCACAGCAGTTGTGATGATATGCACAAGACTGGGGGAAACCCAAGCCATCCTTACTTGTTCATCCCCTCCTCTACCTTATATTCTCATCCCTCTCCCCACCTAAATCTCCCTCCCCATTATTATCCTGTTCCCTTTCATATCATCTGTTTTCTACTATGACCCCTCCCTGAAGATCTTTCTTCTCTGTCCTTACCCAGCAGTTCCTTTTCAGTTTCCTGGATTGTACTGTTACTCCTAACTAAACACACAAATTTAAAGATTTGACAAAAAATCTACATATGAAAGAAAAAGTGTGACATTTGTATTCCTGAATATGGATTATTTCATTCAGTATAATGTTTGATTCTATGTCTATTCTCTGTAAGTCCGGGTTTTTCTTGCATGCACTAACTAAGCATATAGAAGTTAAGAAAACACTACTGTTGAAATTCCAACAAAATCTGCATGTGATCCTATCCCACCTGTGACCAGGTAGGAACTTTATTTGATTTTTATTGGGAATGTCATTTGAATACATTGCATTTATTTTCATTAACAAGTTCCATATTGTAAAGGTTTCTAAATGTGCTTTTCATTGTACATAAGGCAGCTCTCTACATATAGAATATTAAAATTCACTGAAATTAAAATGTTCTTTTTATTTAAAATCTGTATATGTTTGCAAGATTAAATCTCATGCTTTACAGTAGCCTGCGACCTTGCTCATTTTAATGGAAATGTTACCATTTTATTTTATCATTTATGAAACTTTATTGAAAAAATATCACATGAGATTTTTACTAATATCACCGTGAAAAGCATGACAGCCTGGCTGGGCTTCTGGAAAGCTTGCATTTCGTGAGTGAAATAGGAGGTACATAACCAACTCTGCTACCTTCCCAATGATTGAGCTGCACAGAAGATTCCAGTTAAAATCAGAGCTGGTTTTCCATAAGATTTGAAAAATGCTTGGACCTGGAGAAATGGCTGAGCGGTTAAGAGCACCGACTGCGGGGCTGGAGAGATGGCTCAGCAGTTAAGAGCACCAACTGCTCTTGCAGAGGACCTGGGTTCGATTCCCAGCACCCACATGGCGGCTAAGAACCGTCTTTAACTCCAGTTCCAGGGGAATCCGATGCCCTCTTCTGACCTCAGCGGCATTGCACGACATGGGTGCAACAACCTACATGCAGACAGTACATTCATACACATAAAAATAATTAAAAAAAAGAAAATAGAAAAAGGGGGAGAAAAAAGATGGCTCAGCAGTTAAGAGCACCGACTGCTCTTGCAGAGGACCTGGGTTCGATTCCCAGCACCCACATGGCGGCTAAGAACCGTCTTTAACTCCAGTTCCAGGGGAATCCGATGCCCTCTTCTGACCTCCACAGCATTACACAACACAGGTGCACCAACCTACATGCAGACAGTACATTCATACACATAAAAATAAATAAATAAAAATTTAGAAAAAGAAAAATGCTTATGCTTTTCAATTACAGAAGTTCCAATATTCAAGATATACAATACTAGATTCAGAAGAGTGTGAAACAATATAAACCTGATAATCTTAATAATATTATTTGTGCCTCATATTCAGAAGCAAATTATGTACCATAATCATACAAAACTGTGATCATTAATTACACAATTTTAAAAATTCTTCTATAAATTAGGAAAAATGCTACATGCCTATTAGTTTATTTTTAGCCAGTTTTTCAGCCAATATAGAACTTCCTGTATGCTCATCACATAGTTGCTTTGCTTATTTGTGATTTTTGTCTCATATGATTTTTTGGAACTCTTAGATACAAAAAAACATACTTAGTTTAGCTCATATTATGGAGATATTCAGCAATTTTCAAATACTTAATACACCACTTAACTATATTTCAGTTGTTAAGATTTGTTCCTTATGAAATTTAATAAGAAGATTGAATGAAGAGTAGCTGCTGACAATAATTAATATTCTTACATATAACCACTACACAGCAATTAATTGTTTTAGGGAACACTTTGCCCTGTTATTTTGTTAGGAGTATTTCATTATATTATTTTCAGCACTGCCAGTTTGCTAACACTGATATAGCTATTAATTTATTTGTAACCCGAATTAACTTTCAGTATCATTTAAACTCCCTTTGTCTTTCTTCAACTTGCTTATATTATTTTCCATATGAAAAATAGATAACTGACTCTTTGAGTAGTTTCTCTCTATATTAAGTGTGTAGCATCATTTTCCAACTCTGGATAAATTAAAATCCTTTACTAGACTACATTATACAGTGATTTCAATGTATTTTAGGAATTTTGCTTTATAATATCTAAAAAACTACATGGTTCATTTTAAATGTGGTGATGGAGTATAATCAAATATTTGCCTGGTTCTCAAAACAGTGTTTGAGTAATCAAGGAAAGAACTGTTACAATCTTCTTACATGGCTCTTAGATTCATACAGGGCGAGAGAGAGAGAGAGAGAGAGAGAGAGAGAGAGAGAGAGAGAGAGAGAGAGAGATTTAGTGAGAAGTGATTGGAAAATTTCTTACTACCTCCTTGGCAGGCATCCAGGATGTCCCTGCCAATCATGCTAAGAATGCTGACATGTCCAATCAAGAACTGGCCGTTTCTATTAATAAAGCTTAAGTTTCTTTATTATTTCCCCTTTGATAGTCATGATTTTTCTGTCAATCTATATCACTACTGCTTTAAGAGATGAGGCACTCTCAGTTCTTCTCTTTGACATCTCCACATTTGTCTGTACCCAATCAAGGTAGCTGCCCATGCTGTGTCTTACTCAAAGACATGTGTCAGTGATAGGTGGAGGTCCTGTGAAGTCTCTTTCTTTTGTCTTTCCTTATGAATTAATTCACTAACTTTTTCCCATAATTCCATATTATCCCATAATTCCATATTATTTTACTGTTTGTAGCTTTTCTTTCTCCTCAATTTTAATTATGTAAAGAAAATATTCCAGGTGCTATAGTATTTAAGGTAGTTGCAAAATTCTTAAATATTTCATTAAAAGTTATTTCATATTATTTTAATAATTAACAGCATAAAGCCATGTCTCACTAAATGGCAAATTCTGTTTGTATATAGACTTGTCTTATACGTTTCACCATACATAAGCATACATTACATATTTTAACATTAAAATTATCATTAAGATTTCTTTAGTATGTTGTGAAGTGCATATAAGCGCATTTTGAGCTGATATGAATTGAAAGGAACAATAAGAACAACAAAAAGACTGGGTCAAAGAACTGACTGAAACAGTGAAATTCTGCCCCAAACTGTAAATTTCTGCATCAAAAAACTAAAAAAAAAAAAAGACTGAGAAAAAGATGCAAGACATGTATGGTAGAATGCATGAGCTCTGGAGGGAAGGTGGTATGGAAGAAGGAATAGACCTAAATTTGATTAAGAAATATATGAAATAGGAAAAGTTCAATAAAAATTTAAGAAAATATTATCATTAAGAGCAAAATATTTGCCTGAGAAAATATTTAATGGTGAAAAAGAAAATAAAGCTTATTGCATTTACATAAAATGCATTACAATGAAAAAGTTAAGAAGTAAAAGTAAATTAACAACTTAAAACTCAAAACACACGGGTTCTTTATTAATGGAAATACCAAGTAATTTGAGCATGGAACTATTTTCTGTAAATTTAGCATTTTTATGATGTTATAAATAATTATATCTGACTTTGAAAATTACAGTTGGGATAAAAATTTATATTTATACACACACACACATAAACAGGCACACACACATGCACACACACAAGCACAAACAGACTAGCAAAAATAAACGTGTAGTTAACTGAATCTGGCAGAATGTGGCCATGATTTGTGTTTTGGACAGTCTGCTGAAATCTAATAAAAAATGGATGTTCACATGGAAAAACTGCTTGGTAGTGATAACAAATCCAGTTATAAATTCTAAATGTTTGTGGTCTACTCTGGTTCTGTGTGTTGTAAAACGGCTTTCTTCTCACATTTTTTTTTCTTTTCCTCAGTAAGTTTAGTATAGCAAGTATTTATTTCAGCCTTGTGAATTTGTCAAGGATGATGTTTATGTTTTATTCATTTTGGATCTACTCCTAGAACTGTGACTCACTTTTCCTGCTGTTACATCAGATGGTTTACATTGAAGCATATACAACTTTAGGCTATAATTTAAATGCAAATACAAATACTAATATATACATAAGACTATCTATCATTCAAATTTATCACTGGATGCCTTAATAAAACAGAGTCTAGAATCCTAATACAACTATCTGTAAACATTTGTTGAATACAACTTTACCTCATTTCCTCTTAAGAATAATGAAAAAGGTTTTGTTAAAAATGTACAGAGATAGCCTAGCGGTTAAGAGTGCCGACTGCCCTTGCAGAGGACCCGGGTTCGATCCCCAGCACCCACATGGTGGCTAAGAACCATCTTTAACTCCAGTTCCAGGGGAGTCCGACACCCTCTTCTGACCTCCGCGGCATTGCACGACACGGGTGCACAAACCTGTATGCAGACAGTACATTCATACACATATGAAAATAAATAAAATTTTAAAAAATGTACAAAGGTCTGGGTGTGGTGGCACATGCCTTTAATCCTAGCACTTGGGAGGCAGGAGGCAGATCTTTGTGAATTCAAGGCCAGCCCGGTCTACAGAGTGAGTTCCAGGACAGCTGGGTCTACAGGGAGACCCTGTCTCGAAAAAAAAAAAACCCGCAAAAATGTACAAAGGATTAAAATTATTTTAATTCGTTGTTTTTTGACTGATAAAGTTTGTTTATTTTTAAGAAAACTGTATGTGTAATAGTAATGTAAGGAGTCAAAACATGTGAGACCCTCAAAAGCTTCTGTTCTAGATGCTACCAGTGATGCATTCAACAATCCAGCTAGCAGTTCATTGGTTTTCTTTTCTCAGAAATTTAAAGCATAATTTCTAAGTATAGCATTTTACATATGGCTGTGGCTATTCCAATATTGATAAAACTTGTACTCTTTGAAATATTCTCCAAAACTATATTGAAATTATGAGTAGGGATTATTTTTACTGATTCATTTTCAGAGTAAGCTTCTTTTCTAAGAATCACTGGAATATTAATCTGCCCAAGACGAGGGTGTACCCCAAACCTCATACTTGATGAGAAATTTTTTCCTAAGAAATTATGTATGATTGAGGGCCTCTAAGAATCATTTCTTCACATGACAGATAACAGATACAATGAAAAATGTTTTTTATGGCAACACCTTTCTTTAATTGTGTTTTTAACTTTTGATATTAAAATGTACCTGATATCTTTGAATTGCAGAGGGTTGGGTAACAGGGGTAGAGTATGATCCTTATTCATTGCCTACATATATGAAATTCTCAAGAAGGAATGAAATTTAACACAATCCATAAGAAAATGTGACATATATGTGCAGCATTAACAGTCAGCCATAAAGAAGAATGAAAAGATACCACTTGCAAGGAAATGAATAAAACAAGATGTTAAGCAAAACAAGGCAAAATCAGACAAGCATTGCATGTTTTCTTTCACATGTGGAGTCTAAATTTAAAAGCAAGACAAGAACTGTAGAAGATGGGGTCTATTTGGGAAGAGGAAGGACACTAATCAAAGAGGTAAAATGGGACAAGTAATGGGGAATAAATATGATCAAAATAGATAAGTATGTATAAATGAAAAGGGGAGAAAATTTTGTTCTAGTGTTGGTTCTCATCTGCACAGAACTGACACTGGAATAAATAAGTCTCCTCTTCAGAAATAAACTATTAGCCAAGAGCAGGAAATGGTCCCCATAGATTTATCCATAGACCTTTTGTTACACATAAAAGAGTGTGTCAGTACTTGATGTTAAGCTTTTAAAAGTGTAAACCTTGTGTTAGACAAAATGGCATGTATTTTCTACAGTTTTGCAAATGATTAAAGGAATGCAACATATTGTAATGTGTACTACTAGGTTGTAAAGCATTAGTTCATTCTATCCTAAAGAGCTTAGAGTAAAATGACATTTTCCCCATAATTTGTCTTTTTGCTGATAGCAGCAGTTTAGTCAAGTTCCTCTAGTCCTTAAATAAGTTAAATATTTCAGAATTAATCTTAGAAACTGACATAAAATAATGACACTTTATAGTGCAGGCAGACATTTCGCTTTATTTAGCTTTTAAAAGGGAAAAATAAGCTATTATGTAAAGGTATCTAAATTCTGATGAGCTTTAAAAAATGTAAAATTTATGTCTTCATATTTAAGCCAAAAATATTACTACATAAAACTCTATAGAATGCTTATTTGTTTGGGGATCTGTTAGCATATGCTCTGTTCATGACTTCCTCTCTGTAGCCTCATGTGCCTTAAAGTTGATGAACTTTGAACTTTCCATCAATATCAGGCTTTTCCAAACTCAAATAATCAGTGTTATAATTTTGTTTGTATAATGCCCATGGTGTTTGGATATCAGTTAATATTGAGTTGAAGCAGTCTATCACTTCGATAGACTATGAAACAAAATTTTAAAATGCTGATCCTAGATTTCATTTGCTGAACATTATTTTTAGCTAGCCAGATCATTGAAGAGTTTCTCTAAAGTTTTATTTCCCACAGTAAAATGAACTGAAGGCCATAATAATTTTTATTTAGGGTTGTTTTTTAATTTTTTTAGACAGGTCTCACTTTGTACTCCACGCTGGCCTTCAACTTGCTATGTTGCCCAGGCTAGCCTGGAACTCATGATCTTCCTTCAACTTCTCTGGCATTTGAGATCCAAGTGTGCTATTATGTCTGGGGAGATTTTTTTATTTTTAAGATGTAGGTAACCTTTAGTTATCTGGAGAGAGAACTTTTGGAGTATAGACAAAAAGACTTCAATAACTGAGATTTTATAGCAAGATGATTGTTTTGTTAACATTAAGGGTTCTTTGGATTCATTAGTTTAATAGCTGGAGCACCATATCCTCTTTAAATAATTACCTCCTAGTACTTGTCTTCAAGTATCCTTGTTTGGAATTGGAGGGTGTGGTGGTTTGAATGAGTGTCCCCCATAGGCTCTAGGTATTCAGATGTTTGTCTCCAGTTGGTGGCGCTGTTTTTGGAGGTCTTGGGGTGTGTGGCCATGCTGGAGGAAGTGTGTCATTGGGGGTAGGCTTAGTGAGTTTTAACAAGCCTCGTGGTCTACAGTTGATCTCTCTCTGCTTCCTGTGCTCATTGCGAGATGTGACCCTCGGCTTGCTGCTCCAGTCTCCAGCCGCCATGCCTCCCACCACACTGGACTCTAATTCCCTGGAACCGTCAATCGTAAGCTCAAATAAACTCTTCCTTTTATAAGTTCCTTGGTCATGGTGCTTTATCACAGCAACAGAAAAGTGACTAATACAGAGGGTAAAGTCAGTTTATAGTTTGGGATAGCTGATAGTATAATTCTGTTGCATTAAATAGTAGTAATGCTGTTGAATGCACTGATATTCAACATATTTAGAGATAAATTTTATTGAAAGGGGATAATAGGAAATAAATATTTGAATAAAAATCTACTATGGTAACTTTTTAGTCATTTTAAACTTGATAAAATAAGATAAATTTTATCTTAAAATTGAATTATATAAGTGAATAACAACCCTCTGAGATATTATGAGCTAGGCATTTCTGTCAGTGTAGTGTATAGAACACAATTCTTGGAATAAAAAAAAAAGGAATATTCAAAAAATAATATTCTTTGTCTGAAAAGCTTAGAAGGAGCTCTGAAAATTCTTCTAACTGGCTATTAAGAGTAAGGAAGTTGCATGGTATACCTCAAAATCTGAGTTGACTAACTACAATTATAGTTTAATTTCTTAAATACTGATATTATTTGTTTTCATTTCCTTGTACAATTATTTTTAAAATTGATAGTGTTTTAACCTACATAAAATAAAGGCAAATTGTATTTAAATTTGACATTCATGCCTAGCTCAGAAAACAAAAAAGTAATTCAAGTGTCCCTTTGGTTAGTAATCAGGAATGCAAATATAAAGCAGATATTTAATTTAAGTGGTTATCTGACCCCAACATAAATACATTGAATCAGAGTAGCCAACATTAAGCATTAGAATTATTAATGTTGGTTCCAAATTTTGTATTTATATCTCACTTGAACTGTTAGGAAGCAATAATGGTGACGAAAGCCATGGTATATGTATACTATTCTCAAAGAAACTGAGGGTGTATCTTAAATTCAGTTACTATGGAAGAAAATAATTTCTGTAGGACATTCTTTACAAAGTATTCAGTTTCTATATAGCAGGTTATAGACTTTAGTCACAGTTATACAACACTTTCACAACAGCACCTAGATAAGGTTTCAGCAGCATAATGGGACTGCAGCCTAACCACTTTTGCATACAAAAGTGGAAATAAGGGATGTACTCTTATCCTTCGAATTTTCCATCTTCAGGAAACTGTCATTGTGAAAAGTAAAATGCTGAAAATAATAATTGATGAAACATGAGTTATAACAAGTCTATCTAAGTACAGAAACAATATTGCAAAGTAGCATACTTATGGCTTACACATTAATGAAGTGAACGTTGTATGTGTGTGTGAGTGTGTGTGTGTGTGTGTGTGCACACGAGTGAGCCCACACCCATGCCAAAGCCCACCCACCTCACATTCACCACTGGCACTATACTGCGAATCAAGTGAATAATTTCAGGAAAACATTAGGGTATATTAAATACATTTATTAATATTCAATCAGGTTACTTTTATTTGTAAATGTTTATTAATTACTGATTTTTATTTATGTGCATAATGTGCATAAGTGTTTTGGCTGCATATAAATGCACTCATGTCATGCAATACAAACCGAGGCCAGAAGAGGGCATTAGATCTCCTGAGACTAGAGCTACAAATGGTTGTTAGTTGCCATATGGATGCTGTGAACTTTAAAATGTGTCTACAAGAAGAGCCAGTGCATGTACAGGCAGATCCATCTCTCCTGCCCCAGGTAACTTTTCCTTCCTTTTTTTTTTTTTTAAATGTGCGTGAGTGTATTACCTATATGTACCCCCATGTGGTGCAATGCCCACAGAAGTTAGGAGACGGCATCAGATACCCTGAAACCAGAGTTATGTATACTTGTTAGCAGCCATGTGAGTACTAAAACCCGAACAAGGGTCCTCTGCAAGAGCAACCAGTGCTCTTAACCGCTGAGCCATCTCTCCAGACCCAGCTAACTTTTTTTAATTTTTTTTTTATTTATTATGTGCACGAATGTACTGTCTGCATGCAGGCCTGTGCATTCATGTCGTGCAATGCCTCGGAGGTCAGAAGATGGTGTCCTGGAACTGGAGTCAAAGACGATTCTCAGCCGCCATGTGGGTGCTGAGGATCGAACCCAGGTCCTCTGCAAGAGCAGTGTGTGCTCTTAACCACTAGTCCATCTCTCTAGCCCTGACTTTTCTTTTTTAAAATCATGAAATGTCTGTTCATTATAAACTAGAGTGATCTTGGAAATAATTTGACAGTCATTTATCATTCAATAAAATTGAAATAAAATATTGTGAGTAAACTATGACAGCGCAATCACTCACAATAATGACTGTCAATTTCAACAAAGGAAAACAGAATCTGAGCGGTATCATTATCAGAATTAGAAAATAAGTAAAGTATAAATGAAGCACAAATGCATATTATTAAAAGATTACAATTAGGACCTGTGAGATGGATCACTGGGTAAAGGTGCCTAACATACATCCTAATGACATGAATTGATATTCTAAAAAGTTTTTATTCATCAATAGCTGTAAGAAAAATGTATTATTCTATTATTACCTGTTGAATTTCAGATATATTTTTATTCTACTCTGCATATTTAGAAATACTCTCATTCATCTGGGAACTATGTATATACTTTAAATACAAAAGAGTATAGCTCCATGAATCTTATTGCTCCTCACAGGATAAGGATAGAGAAAGTAAAACAGATACATATATCAAAAATCTATTTGAAAGTTGCCATTAGTTCTAGTTTCAAATAGTGTGATGACAAAATTTGTTACTTACAATAATGTCATGAATCGGTTTGGATAACGTCTTGTGTGTTGGATAAACTTACTTGCCAACTTGACCCACTTCAACTGAGGAATTTCCTCCATTGATTGGCCTATGGCCATGTGTGGGTAGTATTTTCCTGTTTGTTGAGTAATGTGGGAATGATGGCCCAGTATGCTGTAGGTGGTGCCACCCCTTGGGCATGCTGTCCTATTTTGTATAAGAAAGCAGGCTAAGAGAGCAATCCAGTAAGCAGAGCTGCTCAATGGTTTGTTCTCCAGGTTCATGGCCTCCCTTTCTGATGAATTGTGAACTGAAAGTCAAATAAACTCTTTTCTTGTCAAGTTGGTTTTGTCAGTGTTTTTATCACAGCAATAGAAACTAACTAGTACGTCCTGTTTTATAATTCTGTAAAGGACTAAATTCCTAATGAGCAAACAGTTTCCATGTGTAATAACGAAGTGGCACACTTCCTGCTTCTCCCACTGAGACAAAGACTTGGCAGGCTTTCTCCAGCCAGCAAGACCCCTTTTCTAGCTGACTGGTCCAGAGCAGTTTAGATTAGACCAAGGCCAGACCTGAGCATCTCATTCAGCTTGGAGCTGTGAGCTATGTATGGTCTCTCTCTTCTTTAAATTGACTAATCCAGAATTAGTAGAGATGAACCTACCCCACAGAAGCAAAAACATTGAAAAAGCCTTAGCACTTCCAGGCAGCTTTAGCTTTCTGGTGTCTGTTCACACACTTGAGGAGATCTTGTCTTTCTAGGTGAGTGTGTGTATGGATATGATTCTTATCTTTCAGTAAAACCTATTTTCTTGCTGCTGTCTGCTATATATCATTTTTTCTGCCTTTTAATTCTTTAATTCATAGAGAAAATGAACTTAATCATAAACCCTAGAAAATAATGATCCAAGACCCCTCCCTTCGATAACACAATAAATTCCGGATTTCATTTTTCTTCAAATATTGTTTTCTTCAATTAGACTAACATGCATTTAATAACATTCCCACTTTCCTTATTTTGTTTTTAATATCAGCCAAGTTTGCCTTATTTGTGCAATACCGAGCCTGTGCTTGGCAGAATTATTGCCCATAGCTGGTAGGTAAATCTGATCCTTTGTAGATCCCAAATTAGTATGTCATCCTTATGTGCTATTTTCTTAATGCAAATAACTTAAAATCATGTGGTACATTCCCAGCAAATCCTCCACATTCAAACTTGCACATGTCTGCTCACACTCTTGGCCTAGCAGTACGATCTTTTCTTGTCATGTATATAGATCCTATTCACCTACAAGACCAATTAACATATTTCTTTTACCCTTGTCTTTCTGTCCTTACAAAATTAAGCCAAGAGTTCAAATCTGAAAGGGAGTGTGTATGTCAGACATTTTATCTTATTCATAATGCCATTTTTTTTACCCCATTTAAGTTATATGACCTACTTACATGGAAATTATGTTTGAAACCCTTTAACAAAGGGGAACACATTTTTACAATTTGGTATACTTTTGAAAAGTCTTGGAAAGTACTATATTCTTACATTGACATAAGGCCTTCCTGGGGGAACTGATCATCATTTCGTTTTCATTCTCCTGCTCTTGTTACCTGACTACCAATATCTTCAGAGCAATGGTGAGTTTATATTCAATAATACTGAACTACTTATCATTACCTTAAAATAGTAAATATAAGATGAAAGAAACTGGATGAATATTTAAAATTGATAATCAATCTCTCTCATTCTTTCTCTCTCTTCATTAACCTATATTATTGTAGCCTTCCAGCCAATTCCATCAGATAAATAAACACATCATGGTATGAGTTTCATGATAGGAGTTTAATAAAAACATCGTGGTATGAGTTTCATGATAGGAGTTTAATGAGACAAAATATATTTTTCAAATAACTTACTTGATATGCTAAGGAAAAGAAGGTTAATGTATGCACATACTTGAGGCACTGAGGATAATGACAGATATGTATTGAAATACTATTTATTGTTTATAATCCTCTACTTAGCACATTAATTATTTAATCATTAGTGAAGCCTTTAAGATTTTTCTAGACTACTATGATGCAACAGTGCACCTATGCAAGCCAGGACATATTTGATTATTAGTATGTAAGGAGTTAATAGCAAAGAAGGAAAATATCTTACTGTTTGGCATATTTCAATAGTAACTCCCAGGAAATAAAAATACATAGAATAAGTACCAACAAAAAACTGTTGACTTTGGGAAATTGAGCCAATATCTTCAGACAAGTGAGAGAGAGGGAGGGGGGATGAAAGTGAGTGAAATACTGCACTTTCAATGTAAAAGACTCAATCCTGAAGGCTGGACATAGGAAATAGAGCCTAAGGCATTTGTTCGACTACAAGATAATTGCTGGTCCTGAAGAACCTGTCAAAAAACTCTGTATCATAAGAAAGAAGTCAAGTATATAACTGGGCAAACATGGGGAAGTGGGAATGATTACTATCCAGTTTTTTTTAAATATATTGAATGCATATGAGTATTTTGCCTACATATATCTAAGTGTACCTGTGTGTACAACAATGGAGGCCAGAAGATAATATTGATCTCTTTGAACTGAAGTTATGGATGGTTGTTAGCTGCCATGTGGATGCTGAAAACAGAACCCCGGTCCTTTATAAGAATAGCCAATACTCTTAACCACTGAGCCATCTCTTCATCACCTTGGTTATTAGTCTGCCAAACCTGATTTCTAACACAGTAAAGACCTGGACTGGTGGTCAGCAAAAGAGATTAAGACATGGATGTAGGAAATAGTAACTTTTACTGGGTCTGATTGTGAAGGGTGTTTGAAGGCAAAAACAAAAAACCAAAAAAAAAAAAAAAACTTCAGCTGAAATAGATGCACCAACACTAACAAACTCCACTATTTCTGACATCTGTGTACTCATTTACCTTGAACTGCATCATGACTAGAACTTATACCTTTTGAGATAAGCAAACAAGTACTACTTTTAGCTTAACCTGAACATTCATCTCTTTTTTACTTAATTATATGTGTAATGTAATTTCATGTTCACGTTACATAACCAATGATAAACTTTTATATTTTCAAATTGAATTGTAAATGACAAGATTAGGTTACCAGGAATCACTATGGAAACAGGATTTAAAGACAAGTAATAAGGTGTTTAAAATTGGTGTAATTATCAGGTAAGTAGGTTTAACATAAGAGAACTGGGAATTGAAGGAATCCAATGACTACAATTTGGTGTGAAAACAGTGTTTATGTTTTGCAGTATGCCATAACACTACAGGACCTGATTTTTTTTTCTTTTGGAAACCAGAAATGTATTTTACATAGCTCTTTGAACTCTCCTAAAATTTCACAGGTTAAAACATTTCATTAGTGAATAGAGATGCATGAACTTGAGCAGTAAGACATGAGCAAACCTAAATTGAAACTGAGGCTTAATGAAGCATAGTCCAAATAAAGACGATACAAAATAAGCATTTAAATGAAAGCTAAACAACAAAATGAAGATTGTTTTTCTAAGAATGAAAGGATTAAAGCTAAGTTCAATCTACGTTTAGTAAGTTTAGAATCATATGGCTATATTTAGACTGTCTCAAAGGAGTTCACTGATGAGATATTGAAGAGAATAAATATATAAAACTGATTAACTTTGAATCATATGGCAATGATCATATACAGCTGCATTAGAAAATCCAAGTAAATCTGAATGTAAAATTTTTCTAATGCATTAGCCAATTGGCATTATCTTTTTACACTATAGGCAACTATATTGTAACCATAAATACTAAAATAGTAAAGTTTTAAAGGTATATTTCATTATTTTTTATTTTATGTTATGAGTTTAAGTTCTGCATGTGTGTAAAGTGAACTAGTATAGTTCAGTGCCCATGGAGGTCAGAATAGGCCATCAGATTCCCCTGGAACTGGAATTGCAGATGGTTTTTAGCTGTCACATGGGCACTGGAAACCTAACCTTGGTCCTCTGCATGAGCAGCCAGTGCTCATAACCAATGAGCCATCACTCCAGGCAAAATAGTATATATTTTATACAGACTGTCTCAAAATTTAAGATAATTTTCAGGATTTGTTTGTAATTTTCAAATTAATTCTTTTATCTCATAAAGCCATACACATACTATATTTTGTAATGCTACCTAACAAATATCAAAATATGAATTCACTATCGTTGAATTACTATGATATTGTAACAAACTACATGGATTTTTCATTTTTACTTATTTAGCCAAATGCATAAAGCACCCAAAGGAATAAACACTAAAATGCCACAAAATAAGGTAAATAAATTAAAGTTGTATTGTATATTAAAGAATGCCACAATAGGTAAAGCATATATAAATTTTAACTATATAGAAAATAGTTAAATATGAACATTAAATAAATAAAACCCTATGTAAATTTTTTTAAGTCCTCTAATATACAGGTGGTGTCCTGAACGTATTGGACAAGAATTGCCTAGAGATCTAGCCTCCATGGTCACCAGATGAAGAATGGATCCTTTCAGGATTTGGGGGTGTACTGAGTAACAAGACTCATGAGGGAGAATTTCACAGTGAGAAAAAGCAAATCTCTTAGTCATTAATGTATACATATTAAATTGAGCCTCCAAATTTTCCCTTTGACACCACCAGAAATAATGAATTCTTCAGTTCTATAATGCTTGAATTCCAGTGCAAAACAACAAAAACTGGTAGTTTTGTTATCTGTTCTCACTGATAAGAAAAATAATATATGAAGAATGAAAAATAAATCTGAGCCTGTAACAGATGTTTGGATATACATTAAACCTTCTCTATCACTAATGCTAAGTGATGAGTATGTTGCTTGACTTCTTGTTTCTTTGTGTTTTTTTTTTTTTTTTTGAGGAATTTATGTAACCTAGGTGTTAAACCTTTGTCAGATGTGTCCCTGGCGGAGATTTCCTCCAACCGTGTGGGATTTTCTCTTCACTTCTTTGATTATTTCTTTTGCTGTACAGAAGCCTTTTAGTTTAATGAGGTCCCACTTGTTGATTTTTTTTTACCTTATTTCCTGTGCAAATACTGTCTTATTTAGAAAGTGTTTTCTTAACCCTATATCTTGTAGGTTACTGCCAATGTTTTCTTCTAACATTATCAGAGTTTCAGGTTTCACATTTTATCCATTTAAAGTTGGCTTTTGTAAAAGGTGAAAGGTAGGGGTTTAACAGGTGGTGGTGATCCAGTTTTGCCAGAACCATTTGCTGAAGATACTGTCTTTCCTCCATTGAATGTTTTTGGCCCCTTTGTCAAATATCAGGTGACTGAAATTGCATCTACTCAAGTTTGGGCCTTCAATTTTGTTCCCTTGATCAAGGGGTCTAATTTTGTGCCAGTGCCATTCTGTTTTTATGACTGTAGCTCTGTACTATATATCTAATTGCGTGTGCTTCATTAGTAGGATCAAAAGGTTATGCCTGGACAAGCTGGCAGCCCATTAAAGAAAACAGCCAGAATTGACTAGAGAGCAAGACACCAGCTCCAGAGAAAGTAGACTGTTTTGCTTCTCATCCACCTGTGCCCCTTTTCTAAGCCTAGGGAACAATCTGCGGAAGAGGGGGCGTGGTAGAATGTAAGGGCTGCGATTGGGGTTAATGGTGAAACTACAACAATATAGACTGGACACTCATTTGATCAACTTGATTGAACATACAAGCC